>PVJC01012400.1:0-39737 GCA_004026665.1 Murina feae
AGTCTTAAAGAGAATGGAAAGTAAGTCAGAGCTAGGCCTGTACACTCTAAGGGAAAAGAGAGGGCTTTAAAATGAGTACAGAAATAAATTAATATTACCTCTAATATTAAAATAACTGGACATTTATGGAGTCATCCCAATATGATATTAAGAGATGAGGGTGTGGGAGGTTCAACATAATAGAATTATAAACATAAATTTCATGCTTCTATTTTAATAAAATGAGATTACTCAATACTGTATAGAGGATATACCTCATATAGTCATTCTGACTTATAAATATTCAAAGGTTCATAACAGAAATGCCATATAGAAGGAGTACCTAGAAGTCATAAATAGAAAAAGATGTATTAACTAAAGACTTGATACATATTCATAAAGGGACAATGTGTTTGACTGTCATTTGGGGCTTTTGAGGGTTTTGTTTGTTTGTTTTTTAAATATATTTTTAAATTGATTTCAGAGTGGAAGGGGAGAGGGGGGGAGAGAGAGAGAGGGGAAGAGAGAGAGAGAGAGAGAGAGAGAGAGAGAGAGAGAGAGAGAGACATCAATGATGAGAAATGGAGCCTTTAATCCAGGCCTATTGACCAGAAATCAAACCATGATCTCCTCGTTCATAGGTCATCCTCTGAGCCACACCAGCTGGGCAGGGCTTTTGAGTGTTTGTGATGATATTGTATAGTCGTAGATCACTGAATCCAATAAACTAATTTACACTGGCATTATCACTTGCGAACTACCAGAGCTTCAGAAGTCACTTATCTTCTTTGACCTTAGGTTCTTCATCTGGGAAATGGGAATTATGAAATCACTTCATGAACTTACTAATTAAATATATCAGGGCCTTACTGAACACTTGATTTAGAATATGCGCTCCTGAAAGACAAACTGATAACTCTAAGTTTATAAGGACAATCGGCTAATTTTTATTCTGACCTTGTTGTTAATGTCAAGTATAGCACAGATATGGTCCTGACACACTAATACCACAAGCAAATTATTTCTGGGCTAACAACAAAGTGAATTATCCCTTCCTGACCCACCAATGTATAATACATACAGATATACACACATAAAATCTATAACAGTCATATCCATATAACTGTTTTCATGAAAATTTGATTTATAGCTTGAAAGAAAAAAAAAGCCTTAAAGCTATGTAACCCCTAATGTATCCTTTCCCTAAAGCCATAAACACACCTCCAGTTATCCTGTCCAAAGTAAATATACCACAGCAGGTGGAGCCACAAAAACGTAAATGGTTTCAATCTTTTCATTCATTTTAGTCTATTCCCTCAACTAAAACTTCAAACTGCAGGTGCATGCAGCATACTTCTGCTATGACAAGAGCAGTGTATCTTTGTAACCTGGGTTTTACCTAATGATGTGTGAACTAAATGTTAACTGCAGCAAAATGACTCCAAGCCAAGAAAGCCCCAGTTGAGGATCTTGTCTGGAAGAGGGACTAAGCTACAGGAAGACACCAGAGTGGGGTCAGAACTTTTGTCCTAGGGAGATGATCATTCCTGCCTTCCTTTCCACTTCTAATGTTTGCAGAGTGTGGAAATTAAATTGGAATTTTCAGTTGCAGACATTCTACACTTTAAGATCCAAATTTGATTTTCAGTCTGAAAACTAGCATCTAAATGAGTTTGATGAGGAGTAGGTTTCAAGAAAGGTCAAACCAGTCAAAGTAAAACACTAACCAATTATTGTAGGGACATCTGGAATTGGTTATATGTGGAACAGAAGGAACAGTTTTCTTAGGACAGTTGCTTTAATTACCTTTTTAAAACAAGAAATGAGTAACCTAGGAATTCCAGCTATTCTCACATGCAAACAGGCTAGTGAATATATTTGTTTCTCATTTCAACCAGAATCATTTGTACTATCTCCATAGTTTCTATCAGTTGTTTATTAATTGAGGCAAATTTTCTATTGTCCCTCTGAGGTATACATTTTGCCTGGGAGATCTTGTGTGTTAGGGTCAAATCTATGTATTTAGACATATTATTTTCTTTATAAAACAAAGCAACAACAACAAAAAAGAAAAAGATGAAAAACAAAATTCTGTGAAAAGCATGGTTTGGGCATCAAATTGACCTAGATTTTAATTTATTAGTTGTCTGACTTTTGGGATAATCATTCTTTATCTTTCCAACTCTGGAAAATGGGAATAATTTTTACCTTTAAGATATATGTGTTATATTAAATTTATAACATATGTAAAACATCTAACAATTAGGAGACTGTGTTGGTAAAAAAAAGCATTCCACAAATGTTGGTAAAAGCAGTCTTGACTCTCCCTGTCTTTCTTCAGTCTATTCTTTGTTAATTTATTTTTTCTAAAAGCAATATATTTTTGGCAAATATAATGAGACAGGGAGTTGTATGTACCCTACATGTAAAATGTCAGTAGTATTGATATCATTGTAATTTACCTAGTCCTATCTAATAAAAGAGTAATATGCAAATTAGGCATCACTCCGAGACAAAGATGGCCACCCCCATGGCCAGAAGATGGACGCCCACATAGCCACAAGATGGCAGCGCCCAGTCTAGGTCAGCCCTGCCACTGAAGTGGTCAGGCCTGTCAGCCAGGCAGGTGGCAGGGGAGGCAGGAAGCCCAAGGGGTGGAACAGGTGATCAGAGAGGGCTGGGGATCCCCTGCCCAGGCCACAGGCCTTCACCAGAGGCCTCAGGCATGGCAGGGGCAGAGCCAGTGATCCAAGGGGGATGAGGCAGAGCCAATGATCAGAGGGGTATGAGGGTGCCCTAACCAGACATAAGGCCTGGGCCAGAGGTCTCAGGCCTGGGCAGGAGCAAGGCTGGAGATCCCAGGAACCTGGGCTTCCCAGAGCCAGCGATCAGAGGGGCAAGGGCAGAGCCTGTGATCACAGGGGTCTGGGCACTGGTGGAGCTGGCAAAGCAGGGGTCTGGGGGTCCTCTGCCCAGGCCTGCAGCCTTGGGTAGAGGCTGCCAGTGAGGCAAGGGCAGAGCCGGCGATGGCAGGGGGCAGGATCAGAGCCGGTGATAGCAGAGGCCTGGGCTCTGTGAAGCTGGTGATCAGAGGGGTTTGGGGGTCTTCTGCCCAGGCCTGCAGCCTTGGCCAGAGGTTACAGGCCTGGGCAGGGGTGGAGCTGGAATTTGAGGGGCAGGGGTGGAGCCAGTGATCAGAGTGAACTACAGAGGAAACACCTTTTCTTATTGCTCATTGGCTAAACTCCCTGTATGCCACTGGTAATATTCTTAGTAACTTGGGTAATAAGAATCCAAAAAGGCAATCTAGGGTTTTTCCACCACACTCCGAGGGGGAAAAATGAAGGTCCACTGCTGGAGGGCTAAGAATTGTCATATCCTGCCCTATCTGGTTCGGCTCAGTGCATAATGCCTCAGTCTGCTGACTGCAGGGTCTGGGTTCAATTCTGACCAAGGGCATGTACCTAGGTTGCAGGCTTCTCCCTGGCCAGGGCCCAGGTCAGGGCATATGCAGGAGGCAACCAATCAAAGTGTTCCTCTCACTTTGATGTTTCTCTCTGTTTTTCCCTTCTCTTCCACATTCTCTAAAAATCAATGGAAAAATATCCTCAGGTGAGGATAAAAAAGAAAGAAAGAAATGTCATATCCTATGAAATACACATCTTGAAAATGCCTAAAAGAAGTGGTCATTTCTTCATGGTGAAGGGACTAGAGTCCATGTTGATGAAAACACCTTAGTGGCTGTGGTGACTGGCAGTGGTTGCAGTAGCGGGGTGATGGGGCTGGTGGCTTCCCCTGATTAGCCTGGTCACCTCCCACAAAGGGAGGCCAGACTTTGGCTTAGGCCTGCTCCCCAAGGGGAACAGGGAGCGGGCCTAAGCCATCAGGTGGACACCACCTGAGGGCTCCCAATATATGAGAGGGTGCAGGCTGGGCTGAGGAACCCCACCACCCCCCAGTGCACAAATTTTGTGCACTGGGCCCCTAGTTATTAATAACAGGAAAGGAGCAAAGGGAAGGCCAGGCATTATAGTCCTATTCCCTGCAAAACATAGGGAGAAGGGCACTGAACAAAGGGAAGGTAGTAAAGTTGGGGGGATAGCAAAGGTGCTTGTCTATCAGTCACACCTGGGAACAGAGTTCATTGGCCAGAATGGGCATGGCCACCACAAGCAAGGGAAGGTTTGGGATATTTAATCCCCTCAACAAAGGAATTCGCCTTCTTGTGCTTTTGGGACCCTTGGGACTCATGTTGCTTGGGGCATGCTCTACTGCATTCTCCCCTGTGGCCCATGGCCATGAGAGCCCTCCCCACTACACACACACATGCACTAATGGGCTGCAACTAGCCTGATGCTGTACCGCACCTGGCTGTAACATGGAATGGAAACTCTGGACTCTGCCTCTGCTTCTAGCTTTTCTGGAACCCCAGCTACACTTCTATGACTGGACTAAGGAAAATTAAACTTTAGAAACCCAGGGATGTAATTTCACGCAAATAAAAATCACTCATTCTCCCTTAGCAGTCTCAGAAAATTCTTTTCTCAGGATATCCTAACAACTGCACCCCCAGAACCCAGTGGGGAGGAGGATCCTCCATTTTCTCTGCTAACAGTATAATACTAGAGATAAAACAAAACCATAGATTTGAAAGGACTCTCCTTTGTATAACTCAGAAAAGTTTATCATTATACTAAAGGCATTTCATGAAATACATTTTTATGATAGTAGCAAATTGTACTTTATAAATTCACTATTTTATATTGGGTTCCTCCACTGGCCCCACCAACATAGTCAATAGTAGCATATTATAATCATCTTGATTCAGCAAAATCAAGACAATCACAGGTCCTGGGGTTAGAGTACATGCTGTACCTCAGTGTGTCATGGCCTTTGGAACCAATCTCTTTCTAACATTTAGGGCTAGCAAGGAACAAGTTTGCAAGCTAATACTTTGCCTGAAATATAAAAGAGAATTCTGGTTTACACTGAAAAAATTTAGTAGAGCTAAGAATGATGCTGAAAGCAACATTTTATTCCGGAGGAGCAGGTTATGGCCTTTCAAATGAAACTCCGCCAGAACATTTACATCACATTAACACCAGTGAGGGGGAAAAGTATGAGAAAGGATATAATTATAGGCACAAAGACACCATGACATTGTTTTTATTGTCTTTCCCTTCCATTTTTCTGAGGCTTATAACACATTTCATGAAATGAATAGTAACATTGAATCCTTCCTATTGTCCCCAGTTGAGTTTAGGTGCAGGAATAAATCTGTTAGGGTAAGTTAGGGGGCCAAGAGTGGCTGTTGCTGGGACCCAGGAGATCACAGTGGCATCTAAAGATGCCTGAAAAACACCAAATGCTACAGCCCTAAGCAGTGGAACAAGGCATCATCAGAATTATCAAAAGAATAGAGAGTTGTTTGCTCTCCTTTTTAAAACCCTAGGACAGTTTTCAGACACCAAATTCGGGCCTTGGTGTGAAGCACAAGTACAGGGCAAGATAGAGTGGATACTGAAATGGCAGGCGAGGCAGGGAGCCGCCTGATGTGGTTAAGCATTTGCTCTCCTGACACTGTTCTGTTTATAAACATCCCAGCCATGTGAATAATAGAGCACCAAGCACAGGCCTCTGTCAGCCCTTCATGATCTTTCTGGTACCAGAGGGGTTCAGGGGGAGGTGTTGAGATTTTGTGTGCTAAGGCTTGTCAAGGGCACATCAAAATGTAATAACTATAAGACAGATGGGGTGGCAGATTTTGGCAGCTAACAAGGAGCTTTCTCCTTATAGGATGTGCAAGCTTGTGAGTTGTACTGCAATTAGAAATATTATTTCTGCCTGAGCTCTTCTTATATTTTTCATTCTCAGAAATGACAACAGCAAAAGACTATACTACTCGCTCTCTAATATACTCTACCCATCTCCCTGCTGCTAAAGTAACTAGTATCTTAATTTAACACTTTTTTAAAATCAGCTCAATGCTATTTATGGGATATTGATCCTTCAAGGAAAGGTCAGTAATACATTATTTAAACTTATTCTCTTAAATTATTTTTTGTGTGTGCAAACTCTCCTTTTGGTGCTTTTTGTAATTGTTGTTGTGGCTGTAACCATATGTCTCTAGCAGGAAAGCAAGATCTTTGTTAACAGCTGATGTGTACTTGCTACTGTGTCACACAGGACTCAGTAATGCTGTTAGAACAACTCAATCACTTCCACAGAAATGGATTTGAGAGTTTGGGAAGAAAAAGCAGCATTACTGTATGTGAAACAACCCAATGAACCAGGTCAACCTATTTCTCAGAGGTTAAAGGTGAGACACTCAAAGGGGCAAATGGTTTCCTACGAGATTTGTAGCCCACCTGGGCCAGCATTAGGAGTCCATGCCACTGAACAGGCCACTCCCAGATTATTCAGGTTGTTTGAACCATTAATCCTAGAAGAGAGTGGAGTGGGAACTGAAACGGAGAAAAAAGGAGAGGGTCATTGAAAATTTAGCTTTTTAAATATACTCAGGGAACGTCCATTCAAGAGTTGCATCCCTCCAACCCTTGCCCCATCTTCACAGGCCATCTTTCCTCTGTGTCAGTGACTCTATTTCTAAATCTCTCTCTCCTCATAAGGACACCATCCAGCAGAGTTAAGGCCAACTCTAAACCAATATGACCTCATCTTAACCTGATAAGACCCTCTTTCCAATTAAGGTCACATCCACAGGTATGAGGGGTTAGGACATCAACACATCATCTAGGGGACAGACAATTCCATAACAGCAAAAGACTATTTACAAAAGGCACACTTAAAAATAATCGGAAACAACTTAAATATGTGACAAGAAAGTAAGAGTCAAATTAGCAAACATCTCTACAATCAAATATCCAAAACTTACTAAAAATCAGATTGTGAATGAATAATTAATTAATATGTGAAAAAACATTAGTGATACTGATACCATTAATAACCTGGTTTATTATTAATAGGAAAGGAGAAAGGGGAAGACTAAATAATATAGGCATGTCATTTATACAGCCTTGCCCAGAAGCTGCAGTTAACATTATCCAAGTTTACTCCTTGCAAATTGCTAGGGGAAGACACTGGACAATAGACACATGCCCACTGGACAATAGACAAAAGGCCTGGGTGATGTGGGAATATACTTACCTGTCAGTCATACCCAGGAGTGAGTCAGTGGCCAGAATAGGCGTGGCTTCTGCAAGGGCATAAAATCTGAGGTACTAAACTCCTGAACAAAGAAAGTTCTCGCTCTCTCTTGCTGCTCATGGACTGTCCCCGGACTTGCAGAGCTCTCACACACTCTCCCGTGGGGCCCACCACCATGTGGACTCCACATAATGAACTCATGGACTTTAACTAGCCTGATGCTACACCAGAGCCAGCTCCCCGGGGCATGCAAACTCTGCACACGAGGCTTTGCTTTTAGCTCTGCTAACGCCCCAGCTGTGTCTTTTTCGGGACTGGATTAGGGGAAATGGGAACCCGAGGAATGTAACTCCATGAAAATAAAGCTTTTTACCACGTCTCATCCTCCTTTGGGGAGCTCCGGAAATGCTTATTTCAGTGGCGCCCTAAGAACTTCACTCCCACTAGTGACAGAGAAATTTGATTTCCCTTAGCAATATGATATAAAGTAAAAATATGGAAATATAGATACTTAAATACATAAAGCAATATAATGACCTCAAATAATCTATACAAACATGTACATAGAAAAAATGTTAGAGAAAGTATACTAAAATAGTAATAGTGGTTAATATTGGTTGGTAGAATCAGAGGTGATTTCTATTTTCATCATAATTTGCTGCACTTTCAATAGTTTCTTACAGTTAAAATGATTTTTTTAGACTTTCCCCACCTGTTTGATTTATAGCAATAAAAGTAATTTTTTATACTTACCTTTGAAGAGTTGTGGACATGCTTGTGTGTTTCTGAAAGGATGTGGGATAGTTGTACGTTTACATGTAATGTTGAGATCACACACCATTGATTTTTAGAGTGAGTGGAAGAGAGGAAGGGGAGAGAGAGAAATATCAATGTGAGAGAGACACATCAATTGGTTGCCTTCTGCACACGCCCCGATAGGGAACGCACCTGCAACCCATGTATGGGCCATGGACTGGGAAGGGAACCAGCAGCCCTTCAGTGTGCAGACCGACATTCTACCACTGAGCCACACCAGCCAGGGCACTATGCACTTGTATTTTAAATGAGTCTTAGTGGAAAGGCAGTGTCTCTACACAGAAGGCAAATCAGTGTTTCAGTGAGGTAAGAAAAATCTTGGAGCGTTCTCTCACTTGCCCTCTAAAGCAATGGCTCCCTAGTCTTTTCCAAATCCCCGAGTGATGGGAGGGCATTTTAGGAAGAGCAGCCAATAGGAGGTTGAGCTGCAGGCTATGTGGGAGTCACCAGCACTTCAGTGCCCCTCTATACTAAGGTAGGTGCTGACTAAGTAGATGGAAAGGGACAATGCAGAACAGCAGCAACCAGCTTTTCAGATCAACACTGACTCACATCTGCTCCAATGTATTAAAAGGCCTGCCTCCACTGACTCAGTCAGCTGTAGTACATTTCACAAGCCAACGGGAATGGAACACTAGTAGGTGGCAGGAGGATGGAAAGGTCAGGGGAAGCATTTTGAAATGTATCATTCTTTAGGCTCTGGAGAAAAGTTGAGACAGAAACACAGCTACCATGCAGTTGAGGGAAAAGTGTAAGATCTGCCTTCCTCCTGACCCAGAGGAGCAGATGGCCCACAAAGGGACTCGGATGGACACCTTGAACCAGCCTGAGAAAGGCAAGCACCACATGAAGTCTGCCCAATAGGGACATGACAAGACAGGAATGACAGGAGTGTCTTCTTGGAGTCACAAACTTCATGCCAGACTGCAAGGTTCCCTGACAGCAGGCAACTGGCAGGACCTCTGCCCATGACAGAGCAGAGGGCAGGATCCTGAGAGTGATGGGTTGGGCATATCTAAGCATAGAGAGCTGTGGTTGAGCTGCCTGCTCTTATCAACCAGAAATGAACTCCTTGCATGGTTTCTTGATGAAGGTTTTCTTGTGAAAAACAGTTCTATCTATGGTAGTTCACAGGACTATGAATTAAATTAAACTACAGAGTCAATGTGAGGAAAAGCTCAGTACCAGGACAGGAGAGTGTAATCAGTAGTGACAGTGGCTCATTAATCCAGTGAGCAATTCTTGTGCATCAGCTGTGGGCACAGCCCAGGACAAGAGAGGCAGTAAGAGGAAGAGAGACATGTAAGAGGCCAGGGTCTTGGTCTAGACATGAAAGGCACCGTTATACAGGTCAAGGGGTCTACAGAAGGGGTCTTCTCTATCCTGGGGAAATCAGGAATAAACAGCCACGGAATAAAGATTTAGTTTGTTGGAGTTTCTCCAAAGAAACTGCCTCCATCTCTCCTCACTCCTACAGTTTCAGAACTTACTAAAAAATGGATGCAGGAGTTGCATAGGGATCAATCTATCAGCTTAATTACTAGTAAAGCTGGGTCAGAGAATGTGCCTAGTCTGTGAGGTCACAAATGGGTTCCCATCTTCCCTATGCAGGACCAAAATGCAGGTTTTCCCTGAGGCAGAGGCACAGCCTGCCCTATGCTAGAACCACAAGGAGGAAAGAACATGACCCTGCCTGCAGACAAACTGGGCTGACGGAAAACCCAGGGGGGGCTGAGCCAGCAATGTAGGTTACTCTCCTTCAATTAGGCAATCAAGTAAGTCTCCCTCTCCTTTGGGAGGGGGCTGGAAGGAAGGCTGAAAGTTTCCTCCCTTCCCAATATTTCAAGGACAGATGTTTCCATTTTATGGGCCTCAGTAGAGATGCATGGAGAAGAAAATGATTCTCCTTTGTACAGGCATACGCTGTCAGAGTGTACGTTTTGACATTTAGAGAAAGAATTCTAATTTCTCAATGAGCTAAAGGAATGCCCAAAGATCATCAAGTCCAATGGTATTCAATTTTTTTCCCCTGTTAGTTTTTGAACTCTTTCTTCAAATATAAAACAAAAAGGACAGAGCTGTTCTGGCTGAAAGGGACAAAAGGTCCGAGGGTATGGAAAGCTCAGTCTTGACCCATGACAATGCCGCTCCCTCCCCAGCAGCCACCACTCAAAGGCAACTCAGAAGAACCCTAGGACTTTACACTGTAGTTTCCCAACCTCCTTCACACTGTAGTTTCCCAAGCCACAGTGCTGGAATCACGCTAACCAGATCAGGTAAATGACTGCCCAAACTGTGCAGCTAAGTCAGTGCTAGAGATGGGGATACTACAATCCATCATGGTGACAAGGGCTTAAAAGCAACATAGAGCGTTTCAACTTACTCGGAAGGGACCTCTTTTAATTCTGGTCTTGTTTCTTTTTCTACTACCATACACACCATCTGGTAATGCCCATAGTCTTCAAGGAGCCTGCATCTAGCTGGGAGTTTACACCAAAAGCCTTACCAGGAAGAACCATGAATCCCAAAACTGCCACTCCAGCTGATATGGAACTTTATTAAAGAGTAAATGGTTATTAGCAGGATGATTTAACTGTAGAAAAGGGGACAAACCAGCAGTGCTCGCATCGTGACCTCCGACACTATAATTTGATTAAGGCCTTTTTGTCTCTCTTTTCCAGAAGGGACCAAACAACAAAGATAACGCATGCTTGTCACAATAGGCAGCTGCTAGATAGAATGCACTGCCCTAGCCTTTCACATGAAAGGGATGGTGAAGGTGTGACACCAGAAGGGAAAAATAATTTGGCTACTGAAGATAGAATTAGGTTGCAGCAATCTGAAATCAAATTGATACGGACTTTTTGGACTGGTATGGACTTTTTGGACTGGAACCCAGATTCTTTGTCCTCTGGAGTCGAAGAATGAATCCACAGACAGAGAGTTGTATTAGCAAAGGTGGAGATTTATTGAAGAACAAGTACAGACTCCCACGTGGGGAGAGGAAAAGAGTCCCACAGAACGGATTCCCATGTGGGGAAGGGGAAGGGGTCACACTGATTTCCCTTTCCCTATGGCTTATAAAGGCTACAGATCCTTGTGCCTTGATATCCACTCTGATTGGTCACTATTCCCTTAGACTGGTTACTATAGTAACTCCTGGGCTCAAAGGTCCCTCCCTCCTTCCTTATTGTTTTCCTGTTCCCTTTGGGCTTCCTTCTACTCCTTCTGGATTAAGGGCTTCCTTCCCTTTATTTTGTAAATACAGACTTTTTGCTGTTCCCAGTTCCCTATTCTCTGGAAATGTACCTGTTGCAGCTTTTTAGCTTCCCTATTCTATGGACATATACCTTCTGCTGCTCTGCAGCCCTGTGCTTCTTCCATGGTCCCCTTGATTTCTAAAATTCCCTAAAACCTGTGTTTTTTTTACACCCCCCCCCCAAATTCCTGTTTCAAAATGAAACAAAACTCTGGGTCATATGCTTTTGTAAATCATAAAAAATCAAACATTGGCTTTTTTATGTTTCAACCTGTATTTCACTGGCCTGACTGATTCCCAATCAACTTGGACCTTCCCATATTCTGGGTAACATGCTTATGTTAACATAAGAAACATTCAAAGCTGTAAAGAATTTCTGTGAGTTTATTTGAGTCAAACTGTGGACAATTGCCAGGAAGTGGAATCTCAATGGTTTGAGATAATGCTCAGGAGAATGGTAGTTCTTCACCTTGTTTCATAAATTACAATCAAAGGAGGAGATGTTAGTGGATTACAGGAAATCCATTGCCTATAGATTAGGGAGGTGGGAGAAAGCAAAGGGAGGAAACCTCGGGGATTGGATAAAAAGTAAAATATAGACACATGCTTCTTTTTACACAGGTGGGCATAGGTTAGTTAACAGTCAACAATGAACACAACAACAAGGAGGAAATTTGTGGTCTAGCCCTGGTGCATTGGTTGTGCCCTGAAGGATCTGCAAAAGGGAAGTTACAACTTACCTTGATATTCCAAAGGTATGTTATTTTAGATGCAAAAAGACAATAGGCTCAGTTACCATCAAAGTTTATCTTTGTCAGGGAAGATACTGGCCTAGGACAAGACTACCCACTATAAACTGCTTTTAGTTAAAGTTTTAACTTCAGACCATCCTTTGTGGTTATTACTTTAGGTCTTTGAGTTTGAAAGGCCTTCCCTGAGCTTGTCAGGTTAGCGCATGGTCCCTTTTCGTCCACACTTTAATCCATACTGATTCCTGATTTTGCTTCTTAAATTAGGACTGGGACCAGAAATAATGGTGTGGCCTTCCATTTTAGGTTATATGGATCTACTAAGGGCAAATGAATAGGTCAGAGAAATTATCTCATGGTCTCCCTCTCCATAACTCTTGTTGCTACCCATTTCCCTTCCTTCTCCCCCACATTCAGTTCATGCCCACACACCCACATCTTTCAGAGACTACATTGAGATCACCAACTGATTTAATACTGATGCTCAGTGCTTAGAATACAGAACAACTTTCACCACTGTCAGAGGTCACAGGAGAGTGAGGAACCAGAGTCTAGTATCTCTGCATCTGATCACTGACCCTTCCCAAGAATATTATCAAATGTATATACTTATGACATACTTAAGTATGTACTAGACATACGTATGTCTAGTATCCCTCTTATAATTATATCCAGGCATGATCCCTGCAAAGCACATGCATGGCTTAACAAGCCACTCTGAGTGTCAGGGGAAATCATATTGTCACATGTTAGCAAGCCCGGATCTCACCATTAACAAACTTACTATACAAAACAAAGTGGGGGTAAAAAAAAAAAAAAAAAAAACAGGAGGAGGTAAATTCAAACATCAAACAGCACTGATGGGTTTATCATCATGGTGCTACATGACAGGGTGACCTCTGCAGACTGGAAATGAGGTTACATCAACAAACCTTGCACTTTAAAGTGTGAGATGAAAGAGTACCTCCCCTAACATTTTGCAGTATTACTGGCTCAGGTTTAAAGGAAGTATGCACCAGGTACCCGTGTCACATTTCAATCTGTGATACTGACATAGATGTGAAAACCCAAGCCTTTGAAACTGAGCCTTTCATATGCTGAACAAAAACCTGAAATGTACTCTGCTGCAAAGACCTGAAGGATAGGAAAGGTAAGATGATGAAGGGGAAACCTTAACACAGGGAACATTTCTGAATTATCCTGCCATGAGCTGTCTGCTAAGGCAGAGCTTAGTGCAGATAATGGACATTTGTTTGTTTGGTTTTCCTCAATATCAAGGCTTACCTGCCTCATAAAGACCCTAAAAAATCAGTGATGTGTTGCCAAAGTAAGGAGAAGTATTTTACAGAACCAGCCTTAAGGTCAGTTCAAGTATAGTCTCCCCAATACCACCCTAGCACTGTCTTGTCATTCATTTTAGCTAAACCCCACCAATAGCACTGTCTTGTCATTCATTTTAGCTAAACTGGTTTCTCTGTGGCTTTAGCAAACTCCCAAGCAACCAGTGAAGAGCTGAAATATTGGTGCAAGCTTTGCTATCCCTTTACAAATGATTTGCCCTATAATTTACCTTTTTTATTTTGTATTTTTGATCTAGAAGCTAACAAGATACCAAGACTTGCAGTTCATCCTCTGGTTTAATCAATAGGTATGTAGTATATAGGAAATGACGGGAGTGCAGAAAGAGGGTTTCCCAACTACCTATTCATCCTTTTAAACAAAGTCCTCAAATTCTGCCCAGTCATGACCCTCAGGCTAAGGTGGAGGGGTAAGAGTTACATCACAAAGGGCATTTGAACTCCTTGTAAATAGGGATAAAAGGCGATATGCTAATATCCAATGATGTAAAATAAGTCTCCAATAGTAGAACAAAAAGATGTCCTAATATTTTTAAAGCCTTGAAAACATTTCCAACCCCTAGGTCCTTCCTTGGCATCTAACCAGGCCCTGGTCCCCTTTACCAAGAACAGAATCCCAGGATTCAATACCCTTCCTAATTCTTCATAGTCTACTTCATTTGGCAAAGGAACTAAACCTAACCACAACAGTTAAAAAGAAAGGCTTAAATTCTACTATAAAATATACAAATCATGAAATGTATACAACTAACAAAAACAGTTTCATCTACTTGATGAAAAGAATTTTGTTTTGTGTGTCTCTCTGTGTGTGCGCATATGTGTGTGTAATTTGGCATTCCAGTAATGTGAAACCACTGTTTAAGGTACAAAATCATTTTTCAATCTCAGAAAACATGGTTACTAGCTGCCAAAAGTCGATTCATATAATAAGAACTATTTGCTAATGCTGAACACCTGCACTTTTATAGATAGCCTCTGAGGACAGCTGTAGCTGAGTCTTCTAGTCTACTGATACAGCAGCCAAGCAACAAGACAGAACTGTAGATAAGAATGCTTGCTAAATTATCCATGCATGCATCTCCATTGAGTCTAAGATATTTATTGGTGGACTCTGAGAGTCATTAGATCCCATAAAGAGTGAACAAAATATGTCCACGATAAGGATCCCAGCTGCTAGAAGCTTACATCTCGAGGTGGTAGGATACACAAATCAAAAATACTAAAGGTATAAACATAAATCATGCTTGTGGAAGCCATGTGTAAATATTTATTTCACTTCCCATGGTAAGTTTTAGCTTTTTTGGTTTCATTGTTTGATTTTCTGATTTACTGGGTTTAATGGAAAGAGGCAAGAGAGCCAATGGAAGTTTAAAAAAAGTTTTCCTTAAGAAGGTGCAAACGTTGTTTCATTTTCTTCTGAAATTAAGATCCTAAGGATGGGCTGCACATCCTCACCTACATGCTCAGCCACAGTGATGCTGAATCTCCATGGCTTTTTCACTGAAGTCATCTCTTCTAACCAATTCAGCAGAAACCAGACAAAACTGACTTTAATAGCATCATTACAGATAATAAAAATGATTAATTAAAAAGCTATTAAAATCCAGAAATTGAATACAATTATTTACAAATATTGCCTTTAATTTTTATAACATTATAAAACATACATTATTATTCTCATTTTATGAGCAAATAAACTGAAAATCAGAGTAATTAATAGGACTGGCTCAAGTGAGCTATCTGAAAAGTTAGTAGAATTCAAATTCAGGTCCATCTGGTTTGAGATGCTACGGTCTTTTCTCTATATTTATGCTTCTTCTTTTGCCAACTTTCAAAGGTAGCACTGACTTTTTGCCTCAGACTATAGTAGGAATGTAGAAGTTAGTGGGGGTAGATGTAGTCATGCCTTCACAGTGTGCAATCTAGACAGGAAGACAGACATATTCACTGGCAGGGAACACAAGCGGAATGCACCCGAACAGTATAAATTCTGCAGACCTCACAAGAAATTAGAGAAAATACGCCTGCTGAGTAATCATGTTCATTCCCCAAACTTTAAATCATCTGACTATTTACTCAATTCAATCTTGATACCTTTATATATCTTGATATTGCCCTTTTAATACTATACCATCCAATCAATTTTCTTTGGTTGGCTGTGATTTTAGCAGTGCCAGATAGAATAATAAAACGAAAGGTACTAGAAGTGCTCTTAAATGCAAAGAAAATAATTAGCCTTCCTTTCCTTGGATTTCAAGGATCTACAATGCCCTCCTCCGTAGACATGCTCCACCTACATCTTTGAAGCAATCCATTATTCCTTCTCCCTTCACCCAGCCATGACCCTTCTATCTGCATCTCGCTTCCCCAAAGTCCTTTCACACCCCAGGCACTGCATCCTTTCCCTAATGCACTCATCTTCTCTCCTCCTCCCCCACTGGCCTCTTCAGCATTTTCACACACTAGGACCAAACAATCCCAAAAGCAGAAAAGACAAATTCCTATCATTCTTGGGGTCTAAGTCCTCTCCTAGTCCAGAAAACGGAGACCTTTCCTAGAAGACCTTTCCTAGAAGCCATCTAATGCAGTTTTCACCACGTTGGGATGTGTTCAATCATTTTGATCTTGAGATTAAAGTGGACAAAAGCAAACCTCCAAGCTTAACACAAAGTACTAAATTAACCAGAATTTTTCACTATGCACAGGATGGGTAATCTATGCCTGCTGGATATGCTCTCACAGGCGTGACACAGTCACACCTTCACCTACTCTCTTCCAACAAGAAAGCAGTCATAAATGCAAGTCAATATTGATGAAGAGGAAACCTTAAATCTATCCTAATTTCTTTTTTTTTTTTTTCAAAATAAAGCACTCAAAAATTTCACCTAACTAGTAGGCAAGTAATTATCTAGGTTTTACAGTATAACACACCAACTGAGGCACTGTGGTTACAAATGTGCCATCAAAAATATCTGCATAGCCCTCGCTGGTTTGGCTCAGTGGATAGAGCATTGGCCTGCAGACTGAAGGGTCCCAGTTTCGATTCCCGTCAAGGGCATGTACCTTGGTTGCGGGCACATCCCCAGTTGGGGGGGGGGGTGCAGGAAGCAGCTGCTCGATGCTTCTCTCTCTTGATGTTTCTGACTCTTTACCCCTCTCCCTTCCTCTCTGTAAAAAACCAATAAAATATATTTTAAAAAAATATCTGCATGATGTTTGAAGACAATGGCTCATAGCCTTCTGAAAGCAACTGATTTTTACTTTTAAAGCAAATTCCTTTTCAACAGAGGGAAGCTTTTTTATGGCATAGTATCTGAGGTCATGAGTAGGTCTGATAAAATTCCCCCACATATGTATGTGCAAGTGCATGTGCCCCATTGCATTTTCTGAAAAGTTCAAACGTTATTACCACACATCACTAGTAATGATATCAAATACTTCCAAATACCCAATGAAAGTCAGAAAGAGAAACACTGCGATACCAAGCCAAATGCTTTCCTTTCACATTGCTTGATTGTGTTAAATTTACATCTAACCCTTTCCTTTTAAAGAATCTGCCAAACACCATATCACATTCTCAAAGGAGTATATTTTATGCTCTTAGCATAATAATCACTTGTTAGCATGAAAATGTTGCTGTTATAAACTTAAGAAACCACAGAGGTAAATATATTAGAACACTTGTCTGGATTCTCAATTAGTGGCAAAACATGAGTTAAAGCTCTGACAATCCTCACGAAGGACCAGTACTGAAATGGAGAGAGCCAAGTTCCTAAGGCCAGTGAGCCATGTGCTGTGGGAGCTTGCAGACTAAGGTCTGATGTAAAAGAATTAGCAACATACATGCCAGAAACACATTTCTGTTCTTTGGACTGGCCATGGTCTGTGCCATACAAAATGATTGATCCCAAGGCTGAGCACATCCTGCTCACTATTAAACAATTCTACCTTTCACGCATGCTGGTTCCTGTATCTTAGCCACATTTCTACTTGATATCTTAGTGACTCACTTCTAATGAATAGAATGAGGCAAAAGTGGCACTGGGTGACTTCAAAGCTAGGTGACAAAGACCATATAGCTTCCACCTGGCCTCTTATCTCTCACCTCATCCTTGGAACACTGCCACTATACTGTGAGGAAGCCAAGCAGCCACATGGAAAGGTCAAGTGTAGATAATCTGGCTGCAGCCCCAGCAGAGGACCCAGCCAATGGCCAGCATCAAGCACCAGGCATCTGAGTGAGCCTTTAGAAAATTCCAGCCCCCAGCACTGGAGCCACACGAACTGATGCCCAGGGAAGCAGAGGCAAGTAGACTTCATCAAGCCTCCCCAAATTTCAGATTCATGAAGAGAGTTGCTATCATCATTTTATATCACTAAATTTTGAGGTACTTTATTATGATCACTGAAATGTCAACTAATCAAGATGAATGAAAGCCAGTGTATCACTCAGGTTTTTATCAGTTGAATATCAGCCCTCTCACTATTCCATAAAATAGATAGCCAAAAAAAAAAATCATAACCCCACTCCAGGGCATCCTGGAGACAAGATGGCTTTGGAATATTCAAGTAAATAACTTCTTAGTAACTTCGAACAAAGTTAAGGCAGGAAGGAATCAACAGTCTTTATATATTGATTTCAGAGAGGAAAGGAGAGGGAGAGAGATATAGAAGCATCAACGATGAGCAAGAATTATTGATTGGCTGCCTCCAGCATGCCACCTACTGAGGATCAAGCCTGCAACTCAGGCATGTGCCCTGACGGGGAATCAAACTGTGACCTCCTGGTTCATAGGTCAGTGCTCAACCACTGAGCCACGCAGGCCTGGCAAGGAATCAACATTCCTGAATCAACTAATTATACTTGAGTTTCTGCCCAATAGCAAGTAATATTCATACCTTGGGAGAAAAATCAGAAAATACTTAATTGGGCATTGGGTATTGAAGGGTTCATGTAAAATCAATTATGAGAAAATGTGTTTAATCCACTGGCAAAATTAGTGTGTTTCTCCTTGATAAGAAAAAAAAAATACAAATTTCGGCTACTTTAACTGCTTGCTCCTTCACTTAATAAATAATGGAGATAAAAATAAGTTAATAGGAGATCTTAGGAAAAAAAACAATAATGCAGACAAGCTGTGTTTTGGCAACAACAAGACTGCAAGAAAAAAAAGATAAAGTTTCAAATATTACTTTAAAGCTCCAATAAAATGTATTTACAAGCAGATTTTTTCGTTTTGTTTTGTGTCAATTTAATCTGATTAGCACTTTGTGCTTTTTCTGGCTGAGAACATATGGTTTTCTTCAGTTCTAGAAAAGTCTTAGCTGTTATCTGTTCTATATTTTCTTCATTCTCTCCTTTCATAAATCTTGTTAGAAATATATTTCAATGTTTCAATTCATCCAACTCTTTTCTTTTATGTTTTTATCTTTTCCCTTTCCTTCCTTCCTCTTTCTTCCTTCCTTCCTTCCTTCCTTTCTTCTTTTCTTTATTTCTCTATTTCTTTCTTTTTCCCTTCTTTCTTTCCTGTAACACAGTTGGTATAATTTAGTTCTATTTTTCATTTCAAGTAACTATCACTTCAATTGTATCCAATCTATTATTTATCCTCTTTGTTAGAGTTGTTTTTTCAATTTTTAACCTACATGTAAAATTCATTTGCAAGATTTCTAATGGATTATTAGCCATATTCATCCATACTTGTCTCAAAATTTTTTTATTTTTATTTACAGAATATTAGTCCTATTTTGTATCCTTTCAAAAATGTATAAATTAATTTTAGTGAAACCATCTGACAAATGATTATTTCTAATTCTTCAAGTATAATTCCTCCAACTTGAGGGGTATATTGGCTATCTTTTATTGTCTTGAATTTCCACATGTGTTTTTAAATCTGGGCTTGTGAGTTTTTCTTGCCAAGGAAATTTTGTTTCTTTGTTTGTAGCTCTTCCTAAACTCGCATCCATATAGTATGCAATTTCATTATTATCTCAGCCTGACCTGAGAGCCCGCAGCTCAGAACTAGGTACTACACTAGAAAATAGGAACCTTGCACAATGGGGAAAGCATAGTCTAGCCCCCATGTTCACAAATGGAGGTTTTATGGGAAAATGCACTGGAATGAGCAAGGAGCTCTGCCACTGCTCCCACCAGATCATTTCTAACAAGCCCCTAACAGCACAAAGGCCACGGGTTATGTGACCCACCATGGTGGGTACACTCAGTGCTACATGAGTCTTGAACTACTGGGCCTGGCTCCTCTTTCCAGTCTGAGTCCTGGTGCTTCAGCTCTTGCTCTCCAGAATAATTTTCATTTTGTGTTTGTTCATCAGGGATTGTTATTATAAATTCTGCTTTATTAGGGAAACTACATTTTTTAAAGTTTTTTTTCCCCAATTTTCTGTGTCCCAAATGGATGGAGAAACACTCTCTATTTTGCACTGCATGAGTGCCCACTCTGCCATCTTGGCTATAGAGGCAAAAATTAGAATAAAAGTAATTACTTTTTTCTCTATTTTGCATGAAAATCCATATTCTTTTTATGGTTAAAATTTTCATCTTTGTCATGTTGAAGAGTGTAAAGTAATTCCACCAGTGCATAAAATGATACATTTGCTATAATAAAGAATGAAAATAATACTTTGAAGCAAGTGTTCTATATAACACAGGAGTCTGATAATATTTAAGTCAGTGCTAGTACTACCAAAAGAATACAACTTTTAGTCCAGCCAGCATGGCTCAGTAGTTGAGCATCAACCTATGAACCAGAAGGTCATGGTCTGATTCCAAACTAGTCGGGGCACATGCCCAGGTTGCACGCTCAATCTCTAGTACGGGGAGTGTAGGAGGCAGCCAATTAATAATTCTCTCTCATCATTGATGTTTCTATGTCTCACTCCCTCTCCCTTTTTCTCTGAAATCAATACAATATATTTTTACAAAGAATACAGCTTTTAAATATATGTGTGTATCTACACAAAAGCAGAAGATACGCAGAGAATCACAAGTTACATTCCTCACATGGGAAATGAACCATTTGCAGATCTCCACAATGGTTTGAAACCCATTAAATCTTTTGAATTTTTGCTTAAGATTCATAGCATAAACAAGCTTTTAGTCAAGTGAGAACCAGTTTTCTAGCTCTTCTAATTGTCAAAGACCAGTTCTGATTGCTTAATGTTGCACCAAGCACCTGCTAAAAGGTATCACTTTCCTGACTGAAGGGGCAGCTGACTTGATATAGGCACTGACAATAGACTTCACCCAAACATTGGTCTACATGTCAATTCATTTTGAGTAAGCTTTAATATGCTCAAAAAACTCTGTGCTGAGTTAACTTATTTCAGTGTAGGCCTGTCTTTCTGCAAAGAGGTCAGTTTCTGTATATGAGTTATATCATTTGTAGAAAGTTTATTTTATTTTGAAAAGGAGAGATGTTCTTTCAATTCTCAATATTAAATATTAGGTTTTTTAAAATACAGAGATTCTTATTTTATTTTAAAATGTCAGTACAAGAACTCAGAGGAAAAAAAAATCTCTAAAACACACACAATTATTCCTCTAGCCAATTGTATAATATTTATAATACTAGAGGCCCAGTGCACAATATCTGGGGTCCCTCAGCTTGGCCTGCACCCTCTTGCAGTCCAGGACCCCTTAAAGGATGTCCACCTACTGGTAAGAGAATCTCTCAAGCTCACCAGCTGTGAGCTTGGCTCCTGCATTGAGCATCTACCCCCTGGTTGTTAGTGCACGTCATAGCAACTGGTTGTCCCACCATTTGGTCGATTTGCATATTAGCCTTTTCTTCTATAAGACAAGATAGTAGTTGTTGTATAACATGTGGTGAAACCCTTCTAAAATAGTCTGTTTCTCTTTCTCTTCCTCTCTCCCTCTCATAGTTTTTGAAGATATTCTCTTACCATTTTTTTTTAATTAGCTGAAGAAAACTTACTTTATACTGCAGTTTGCACTCAGACTGATGAAATGTGCAGTGTCATTTATGAATATAATTGTTCTTAAATGTCAATAAAACTTGTAAACTAGACATTATCTATACTAATAAAAGGGTAATATGATAATTCGACCAGATGCCCTTCCAGACAAAGCCATGGTGACGGGGTCAAGGCAGAGACAGTTAGGGGTGATCAGGCCAGCAGGGGAGAACAGTTAGGAGGATCAAGCTGGCAGGGGAGGGCAGTTAGGGTGATCAGGCTGGCAGGCAGGCAAGCGGTTAGGAGCCAGCAGTCCTGCATTGCAAGAGGGATGACCGACTGCCAATTTGAAACCAGCAGTCAGACATCCTCCAAGGGGTCTCAGATTGGAGAGGGTACAGACCAGTTGAGGGAGCCCCCCATGCATGAATTTCATGCACTGGGTCTCTAGTTATTTAATAATTCTAAATGAGAGATTCTAAATCTTCTCTTGTTTGAAGATACAGACAAAAATAAATTGCATTTTCACAAATTTGTGTGACTAAATATAGTTAATACTCATTACTTGTTTTTTAATGAATGATATGTTTTTTACATAATATGTATGGAAACAGCTATATACCTTATTCTTTTCTTTTTGCTCAGGCATAAAAGGGAAAAAATTAGAAGAAAAGAATTGTTAGGGTAGCTCCACAGTCCTTTTTCATGGATGTCTAGTTGACCTTCATGGTGAGTGAGGTTGACTAGGAAATGGAAAAAGAAATCTAGAAGGCCAGATGACTGAACAGATCAGTTAAGCTGAGATTCAGAGGTAGAAGATTCAGAAGAGAGAGTTTGGCATATACCAGCCGTAAGCTTTATGTCAGGTCCAACATAAAAGGACATGATATTTGTCTTCCAGTCAAAGGCAAGAAACAGAGTACATCAATGTTTCATTAATAGACATTATTCCAAAGAAGATATTCAAATGGCCAGTAGGTAGATGAAAAGATGCTCAATATCACTAATCATTGGGGAAATGCAAATTAAAACCACACCTGTCAGAATACCTATCATTCACAAATCAACAAACAAACAACAAGTGTTGGCAAGAATGAGGAGAAAAGGTAACCTCCTGCACTGTTGATGAGAATATAAATTAATGCAGCCACTGAGAAAAACAATATGGAGGATCTTCAAAATATTTAAAGTAAAACTATCATATGATCAACCAATTCCACTTCTGGGTGTATATCTGAAGATAACAAAATCACTGTCCCAAATAAATATCAAACTCTCATTTTCACTGCAGCCTCATTTATAATAGTCAAGACATGAAAACAGAACCAAGATAGTGGCATAGGTAAACGCCTGAACTTGCTGCCTCACACAACCACATCAAAACTATGACTAAAAGACAAAATGGATATCATCCAGTACCGTGGGAAGGCTGGCTGAGTGGAAGTCTGACAACTAGAGGGAAAGAGAAAAGTTCATCTAGACTGGTAGGAGGTGCAGAGGTGTGGAAGAGTGGAGGCACAGAGGTGCGCAAAATGGGCTGGCAACTGGGTAAGGCCTAAGGCTCATCAGCAGCCTGCATTGTTTCACAGCTTCACCTCATCTGGGCACCTCCAAACCCCAAACAAAGAGGAGGAATCTTCAGATCTCTCTGTAGCTCCTGCTGGGTGGCCTCAGGCAGTAGCTGACTTTACATCTCCTTGGAGATCCAAGAGCCAGTGTACCCAGTGGTCAGAGTGAGACCACACCAGATTTCAACTCTTCAGATCCATAAGAAACACACTCAGAGAGCAGATCCAGTGAGCACCAATGCCCCACTGAAGCAAGTCCTGCCCCATAAGGATGTCTCCAGGACAGCAGTTCTCCCATTGTTGACACAACTGGTCCTCACAGCCAATTGGTCTGGAGGTCAGTTCCTCCCAGTGATACCAACAGCAATCAAGGCTTAACTACAACAAGACTGTGCACACATCCCACAAAGGGGTGCACAAAGGGTGTCCACCTCAGGTGACTGTGGAGGCTGAGCCACTGGGCCCTATAGGACACCTAGCACACAAAGCCACTTTATGAATACAGGGAAGCAGCCAAAATATGGAGACAAAGAAACATGTCACAAATGAAAGAAATGGAGGAAAGCAAACTACTGAATACAAAACCACAGTTATAAGGTTACATAAGAATCTTCAAGAAACCTCTGAGAAATTTAGTGAGACTCTCAAGAATATGAAAAAGGACCAATTAGGAATTAAGCATATACTGACTGAAATAAAGAATAATATACAGAGATCCAACAGCAGACTACAGGACCCCAAGAATCAAGTCAAAGATTTGAAATACGAAGAAGCAAAAAACACCAAACCGGAAAAAGAATCCAAAAATATGAAGATAGTGTAAGGAGCCTCTGGGTCAACTTCAAGCATACCAACATCTGAATTATGGGGGTGCAGAAGAAGAGAGAGAGCAAGATATTGAAAACCTATTTGAAGAAAGATTGACAGAAAACTTCCTCTACCTGGTGAGAGAAATAGACTTACAAACCCAGGAAGCACAGAGAATTCCAAACAAAAGGAATCCAAAGAGGACCACACCAAGACACATCATAATTAAAATGCCAAGGGCAAAAGACAAAGAGAGAATATTAAAAGCAGCAAGAGAAAAACAGTTAGTTACCTACAAGGGAGAAACTTTGTAGGCCAGAAGGGAGTGGCAAGAAATATTCAAAGTGATGAATAGTAAGAACCTACAACCAAGATTACTCTAACCAGCAAAGCTATCATATAAAATTAAAGGTCAGATAAAGAGCTTCATAGATAAAAATAAGCTAAAGTAGTTCATCACTGCCAAACCAGTATTATATGAAATGCTGAAGGATATTCTTTAAGAAGAGGAAGAAGAAAAAGGTAAAGATAAAAATTTTGAACAACAAAGTAACAACAAATACATATCTATCAACAAATAAATCTAAAAATCAAGTGAATAAAAAATACGATGGACAGAATAAACTGGTGACTATAATAGAATCAAGGGCATAGAAAGGGAGTGGACTGACAATTCTCGGGGGAAAGGGGTGTGAGGGGTGCGGGAAGAGACTGAACAAAAATTGAACACCTATGGACAAGGGCAATGTGGGGGGAAGGGGTAAGGTCATGGGGTGGGGTGAGAACTGGATGGAGGCTGAGCTATGGGGAGAAAAAAGAGGAACAACCATAATAATCTGAACAATAAAGACTTATTTAAAAAATAAAAAATAAATAAGAATCAAGCTTTTCCACACAACAAAATAAAAGAGAGAGAGAAATGAGGTCCTTGTCCTGGAAGAAGATCCAGCCTACAGGATGCAACAGGCCCAGTGATCTGAGGTGAGGTGGTGTGGCCTGGTCACAGGCAGAGCTCAGAGGAGTCCTGACTGGATGGCAAGGAGATCAGGGAGCCTTTCTTCAAGAAATTTAAGGAATTTTATCATCAAGAGGAGGTAACACAGTTTCCTTGAAGGGAGAAGATTTATTTGTTTTATTTACCTAAGTCTTCCTAGCATCTGTACTAGTTCCTCACATATAGTTGGTCCTCAATAAGAAAATTGTTGAATAAATAATGAATTTTAAAAATGAACAATACAATAGGGATATGTAAAAGGGATCATATACTTCTTCCTTTAAAATTGTACTCAAGTCTTTCTCATATGAAAACAAATAAAAAACTTCCCTTGAAACTATAAAAAAAGACATGAAAACAATCTAAGTGTTCATCAACTGATAAATGGGTAAAGAAGAAGTCATATATAATGAAATACTATTCAATCACAAAAGAAGAAAACCCTTGCCAATTGCAACAACCTAGATGGATCTTGAGGGCATTATGCTAGTGAAATAAGTCAGACAGAAAAGAAATGCTGTACAGTTTTACTCGTATGTGGAATCTAAAGATAAATCAAAAAAAGCACAGAGATTACACTTGTTTTTGTGGAAGGGGGTAGAGGGCAGATGAAATGGATGAAGATAGTCAAAAGGTACAAACTTCCAGGTATAGGATGAATAAGTCCTGGGGATATACTGTACAGCATGGGGACTATAGTTAATAATATTGTGTTGTATATCTGAAAGTTGCTGAAAGAGTAAATCCTAAAATTTCTCATCACAAGGAATAAAATTTTATAATTATGTGAGGTATGGATGTTAACTAAACATATTGTGTTAATTATTGTGTTAATCATTTCAAAACATATACATGTATCAAATCATTGTTTTACACCTTAAGTTTATACAGTGGTATATATCAATTATATCTCAATGAAACTGGGCTAGGGGAGCATAAAAAAAATCAAAAAAAACTTCACTATAATGCTGACATAGGGCCAAGATGGAGCAGGACTTCCACCCTGGGATGAAAGCAACCTTAGGAAAGGATGGATCAACCTGAATGTCTAATGATACCAAACTCATCTCACACATGTTTACAGTATTTGCAAGGCAGTATTCTAGGCCACAGAAACACTACAGAAAACGAGGTCCCACTTCCATGAAACTGGCATTCCTGCAAAAATATACAGGATTCTGGGGCTGGGAGCATCTGCAGGGGGTAAGGTCAGAGTCTAAAGAAAAAAAAATCCAGTACCTTCAAAATCCAAGCTAAGTTAAAAACCAAAGGTGGGTGCAGAGGAGGATCCAAGTTCTTAAAAGAAAGTTCAAATCCATGTAGCAATAAAGTAGACCTCTATTTCCTAGAGAAGAGTAAGAGGCCTGTCCAGGTCAGGGGAATCTCAACTCAGTAGTCTTCTAGCTATGTTTGCCATACTCCACTCAGCCTTTTGAGGTGGATTTGGTCTTACGTCTGAGAAGTGATGGAAATTTATAGAAAGGGTCTGGTCAGAGAAATGTGTAGTATTTTCTTCTTGATTACAAAGGGGGTGATTGCAAGTGGAGAAACCTCTTAATGATTTCTCAACAAAAAAATGTCAAGCTTATTAACCAATATCACCCCAATAAATTTAATTTATAAACATGTTGGAAATAATGAAGGCCTGAATAAGGCAGCAGCAGTGAGAGTGAAGAAGAAAGTTCAATAAAGCTACTTTTAAAAGTTATCTGTGTATAACTTAATGACAGGTTGAATGGGGGTGGGGGTATGCTAAGAGAGATCCAGGTCAATGGTGGTCTCTTTCTTCCTGACTTAAGCACCTGTTATTATTGAGATAGAGGAGGAAGGGCCGATTCAGGGGGTAAAAGAAGGAAATATTATGAGCTTAGTTTGGGACATATTTGAGATCCTATGGGGCACCCAAGGAAATTCCAGATGGCAAATGACTATATGTGCCTGTCCTATAGTAGAGACAAGTGGATTGAAGACAAGAATATTGGGAAAGCAGGAATATATGTGGTAGCTGGGTTGTATTTAGAAGCAGAGGAAGGATATATACAACAAGAAGTGGGTCTTGCATGATGGAAATCTATTAAGAGATATCCGTGAACCAGAATCCTAATCTTATTGCCACAGAATACCCAAGCTCTACCCTTGATCCTTAAACTTTCATCAAAAATTCTCCAAGGAAAAAGATGCTTACAACTCAAGAACTAATAAGACCAGGTCAATGTATATGGTTTACTATTATAACATTTACCACTATAGAAAATTCCCTTTATGAGTGAGACTGGACCATTCATGCACTGAAAACAGAGGCAGATATAAAGGATCTACAATACTTAAAGTAGCTTAAATTGAAACACGTGTCTCAGTCTTCTGTATCTGACCACTCTGGTGTCAAGGAAAATGTCCCAAAGGAGACAAATTAAGGTACACAAGAGGGATGATCTAGGGTAAAGACTGCCTAATCCAGGCACTGAGGTATTCTCAGGATAAGGTATTTCCCTAATAGTAAGGACTCCAAATCCATATTTCTCCCAGTTTCATGGGAGGAAGAGAGAGATTGTATAAAGGTAATATTCAAGAGAGGGGAGATAGAGAATCCTCTGCACCTGGATCTAATAAATGTCATTGCCCTTAATCCCACTTAATCATCCCTCTTCCTTGGGGATGAAGTTGGGAGTCAGAAGTTACTAAGAGTTGCCAAGATCTCCCCCATTGAACCCAAAAGGCCAAACACGGGACCCAGATAAACATCTAAATTTTAGGGACTGACAAAGCAAGAGGAACTTTTAAGGAGGTGCCTGAGAAGGACTAAAGGAACAGAAAAGAAAATCTAGGAGTGCATGTTTCTAGTAATCAGAGGAGGATAGAGTTTAGACAGGGGAAGTAGTCAAGAGTGCAAATTGCTATTGCATATGACAACTAGAAGGGTCTAAGTAGCCTCGGTGAAAATGGGTTTTAGTGCAGTACAGAATCAGCACCTCTGACAGGGTGGGCACAGAAAGGCACACATTTATTATGTATGCTAAGATTTGCATGGGTTGGGGCATAAATTGAGAATTCCACTTTTATATGACAGCTAGCTAGCAAGCCTTGGAACTGGCAAATGGCCAAGTTATAACAGAATTCTCAGCTAAGTAAGAAGGTACCTCAATAGCATGGTCTTTGCTTAGTTAGTGCCCAGATGGCTCACTTGAGTTTCTGACCACCAGATGGTGAAGTATCACAAGAGTGTTCTAGTTTTTGATGAGCTGTGAACCTATACAATCTCCTTCCTGCTTACCATTTAGACAAATGTGGGTTAGTATTTCTTTTGGAACTGTAGATGAATAAACTTTTTATCTTAAAATTTTATTCTAAACAAAGATGGGAAGATAAAAGAATGCTCCATAGGACCACAAATTAAACATGCTCAAAACTGAACACACACACATACACCTGAACCAGAAAAGAGACCGAGAAAATTAATCCATCTGGTATTAGATTAAAAATATATACCTACATTAAAGTTACATTAATACTAATTTTTTGGATGATTTGAATCCTGGACTCAATCCTAGCTGTGCTGTTTACCTGCTCTAGATCTTGGGAAAGTTACTTAATCTCTCAGTTTGGGTTTCCCTTTTGGTAAAATGGAATGAAAATAATGATACCTAACTCATAGAATTATAAGAATTAAATATAAGAACACATATGGCTTGCATAAAAATTATCTATGCTAATTACCATTGCTTGAACTCCTCTCACTTCCAAGTCCACAGAAACCCAGATATTTATAAAACCATTTTCCATGAAGAACAACAAGGGGGCAGGGTGGAGGATAGGAGAAGGTAGAAAAACAGAGAAATCAGTGGTTGAGAAGGAATAGAAATAGCTATTTGTATATATCAGGTGTCTATACTGTAGTTATTTGAAAGATACACACAATATGTACAGAAATACTGAAGAAGCTTTTGAAAAATCAAGATTGATCCCAAGTTAATGCAATCAGAACTTAGAAGCTATGGTAATCATGATGTACAGTGAAGTTTGAGAACTGATGCTGTACAATAAGTATGCTTAAAAAGAGAGCAAACGTCAAAGTTTGTACTACTATTCACTTTCAGAAAAAATTTAGAACCTGAAAGGAGAAAGATCACCTTTCTTGGATACATGTTTCCTCTGAGCTTGCAGTATTGATGTTAAAAAGGAAAATAATTTGGCCTGCCAATGTTGCTCAGTGGTGGAGCATCAGCCTATGAACCAGGAGGTCATGGTTTGATTCCCAGTCAGGCACATGCCCAGGCTGTGGAATTGATCCCCAATAGGGGGCATGCAGGAGGCAGCCAATCAATGATTCTTTCTCTTCATTGATGTTTCTATCTCTCTCTCCCTCTCCCTTCCTCTCTGAAATTAATAGAAATATACATGTAATTTTTTTTAAAAGGAGCAGAATTTGCTGTCAAGTGAAATCACTCCATTCAAGATGACAAGAATCCTTGTGTGTGCCTATGCCCTAGCCAGAGGGTCTGATATAGATGCCCCACTTGACAGAAAACAACAATTTAAGAAGAAATTAAATGACATGCTCTGATGATTGAGTCCTATCTGCCTGATCAGTATTTCTAGAAAAGTACAATGTAGTTATTTCATATGTATGGTTATTAAGAAAATATATTGGTCAAGTCATTGGATTGGTGTTAACCACTCAGCCTGCCTGTGATGAGCACCATGCATTTGAGTGAAGCCACTTAAAAAGACAAAACATTTACAGTAAATTTGGGTATAAAATCACTCATTAAATATTGATGAAATAAAAATCTAAAATATAAAAGCCAGTTAACTGCTATATTCAAATGAGCATGGGAGACATGCTTTGTTTTGAGGCTACAAAGACCATAATCAACTCTTTCACACAGTTAGAGAGCTGTCCTGCCATCAAGCCCTGGCAGCAAAGTTCCATCTTAAGAAGTTGAATCCACTTCTGCTTTTTAGTCCACATGCCTTTCAATCTTCACCAATATTAGATGGATAATATATTCCTTCAACTTCCAGTGTTGGAACAGTTGATATTTTGAATAAATACTGAGTCAATATGCTGATTTGAGAATTTCAGCCAGAAATACAGAGAGAAAGAAACTAATATTTATTGAATACCTTCTGAGTGGTATGCACTATGATAGGGCAGTTGGCATTATTGTTCACTAGAGGCCTGGTGCACAAATTCATGCACCAGTGCGGTCCCTTGGCCTGTCCTGTGGGATCAGGCTAAAACTTCCTCTCAGATATCCCCTGACGGGTCCCGGATTGTGAGAGGGTGCAGGCCAGGCTGAGGGACCTCACTGGTGCACAATCGGGGCCAGGGAGGGACATAGGAGGTTGGCCAGCTGGGGAGAGACCACAGGAGGGCTCTGGGACATGTCCAATCCATTTCACTCAGTCCCAATCGGCCAGACCCCAGCACCAAGCTCACCTACTGGTTGGAGCATCTTCTTCCTGGTGCACATCATCACAACTGGTTGATGGGTCGGCCATCTGCCCCTTGGTGGTCAGTGCATATCATAGTGACCAGTTGAGCGGCCTTAGCATATCATTAGCATATTATGCTTTGATTGGCTGAACACTAACCAGACAATCAGACACTTAGCATGTTAGGCTTTTATTATATAGGATGTTATACAGAAATGAAGGCTCAGGAAAGATAAGGACCATGCCATAGGATACTCAAGAGCATGGAACCAGAATTTAGGCCTATGACTATCTGGACCTTTTTGCCACAAGCTCTCTTATCTCTTAGTATTGTTTTTTTTTTTAAGTTTACTTAGCACATTTCATTTAGAAATACAGATATCTAAATGTAGAGTTAACATGACTTTCATTTAAAGCCCAGTTCTTTGCTATATACTAGAAAAAGCACATATTCCCCAAAGGGATCTGAAAATAGTTGCATTCCTCAAGTTCTTTGAGAGTCTCTCAGGAGACAGGATAATGACATAGAGTCTGTGGAACTTCCGTGGGGAAGTAAGAGCTGCCAGAAGGTGGACTGGAACATTTAGGAAAGAGTGTTCATTTGACCACTAGATGGTTGAATAGCATAAGAGCATGGAGTGTCAGTGCAGAGTTTAAAGCAGGGCTGTGTTACTTTCTAATAACTCTATGACTTTTGGACAAATTGTTTAACATCTCTCATTAGTTAAAAGAAAATACAAATATGTACTTCAGATTGTGAAATTTCAATTAAATAAAAAATGTGAAGTGTTGAGCACAGTACTTAGTGCTGAGTATCTGCTTAATAAAAGGTTCATATCAATCTTAATATCAACTATTCAAGGAAAAAAATTGTTTACCTACCCTTCATACAGGCTCCTGACTGTTCTCCAGGAAGGGTTAAGGTAATTCGCCTAGACTCACACAATGAATAAAGGCAATCTGGTTTGAGACCTTATGCCCTCAAATAAAGTGTTCCATCTATGAAAAATAGCCAGATACACCTTTTTACGTGGTTTAAAAACTGTGGTGGTTAGAACCAATCACAGGTAGACCTGCTCTGTGGTTGACAGGAAATTGGTGTGTGGAGGAAGCAAGTAGACAGGGCACTGACTCCCCCTCCTTCCCTTTCTCTCTCTCTCTCTCTCTCTCTCTCTCTCTCTCTCTCTCGCAGACACACACACCCCACACACATGTGCATACAGAGACCAAGCTGAGCAGATATTCTTTTATCTGTTTTTACACTGGACTTCCAAGTGTAATTCATTCGAAGAGAGATTTTCTCTGTAAAATACAAACACGCTTTGAAAATTACTGCTCTCTACAATCCCACTTATCATAGTGCATTCTTATCTCCCCCTACCCCCATCTGGAAATGCTAATGTAACTCAGATGTTAGCTGAGGTCACCCTTGTCTCTGAGGTCACCCTGTCCTTTGAGATTTAAATAAAATTGTCTCAATCCCCCATTTGATATCTTCTGGAAGGTTCCAATGCCATACCCCAGGTTTCTGCACATTCTCGAACTGATTCCCACGGGCAGGTTTCCTGGTAAACTCTTGACCTCCACTGTGTCCTGCCTCCCACAGCTGCCTTTTTCTCTGTGTTCCATGATGACCTTGTGGGGAACTAAATCTTTGTTTCCTAACTTGCACCCTTTCCCCCACCCCCCAATTCACTCCCACAGGAACTGTTTCATAATGAAGATTGGGCAGGCAACAAGGGGAAGGTTTACCTCCCAGCAAAATATTTAAATAGGAATATTAAGCTTCCTTCATAAGCCACTTTGCCACCAGGAGTTCTTAATGACTATATCCCTCTGTCATACCAGATCCAGGCCCTCTCACTCTCCCAGTACCTTTTCTTCCTCCCCATCTTCTTTTCCTCTCCTCTGCCTCTCCTTCTTCTCCCCTCTTTTTCCCTTTCCTCCTCCCCTCTTATCTACATGGTGGGTATATAAAAGTAAAAGACCTCATAGAATTATTATGAAGATTAAATGCAAACTTTCATGTAAAGTATTATAAAAGGTATTAGCACAGAACAAATAATAAATGTTAACCATTACTGCTACTTTAAAATACTTCCTTTTCACAGGAATAATATGCAGATATTAGATTATCAAGTAATTTCCAGGTTGGCAATTACACAAAACAGATCTTGTATAATTGAGGTCTTATTGAGAAAGGAGAAGATGGTCTACGGGAAACACACCAAGTGTCTGGAGCTATGAGGAAGCCTAAGACTAAGAGGAGAGTGAAGGGGCACCAAACAGAAGGAAGGTTCCCCATCCCAGAAGAGTAACTACCAGCATCACTGCAAGTCAGGGGGTAGATGACTCATAACACAACCAAAGATTCTCCACTCACTGTTTAACTCCTAACTTCATTTGATTGAACCAAATGCTGACTCTTGTTAGTATTTTGGCCCAAGAACTCTTAATTAGCATTAGCAAAAATAAAGTGACTGTAATGTACAAAAGCGCATAGAATCTTAAGGCAGAAGGCAAAAGAAAATATTAGTAAGAGTCACAACTGTACTGTTCCAACCTATTCTTATTAAATGAGAAACTGACAATTATCAGGAATCTAAAAGTTCCTTATAAAACATAATTTCTCCTATGTCATCACATAAAATTCTTGATTACATACTGGAATATGTGTGTGTGTTCCCAAAACTTAAAAGATACGTATTATCTGAGTAAATGATCTTCTAATGAAGTCCAAAAGCTGAAATAGTGCATGTTCTCTACAGAAAAATTCTTGGAATTGTATTATTTTTAATATAATTTATCAACTTAATCATTTTCTCTAAAAGGAGATGTTAAAAGTAGAGGAAGTATAAACATGATTTGTGGAGGCTCATAAAACAATAAATTGTACATTGTAGAAAGCTGAAGAATGAGGGGGGAAAAAATGAACTTTCTTCTATTTACAGTAGCCAGGTGAAGCCCAGGGGAGAGTCCAGTTCTGCCCAACTCACACTCTTCCAAAGCAGCCTAGACAATTTAATTTTGTGGGGTATGTATTTGGAGACAAAGTTTGTAATCCTGGGGAGTGCTGAGAAAAAACTTGGGAAAACAGCCACAGTAAAACTCTAGTGTCTCTGGCATGAAGAGATGGGCAAATGGAGAAAGAGAGTTGAAAGCCTGAAAGATAATGAAGTATAGCCTTCCCTTCACCAAGGAGTGGTTCCATATGCCTTCACTGGCAGGAAGATTTCTAGAAATCCTGTTATCAAGCATCAGAGAGTTTGGAATGAGATCAAATGAATTGGCCAAGGTCATATGCTGTGTCAGGGCAGACCCAGAGTTAGAACTCACAGCCCTGAAGTTTCCAATCTATTGCTTGGCTCCCTAAACCACAAATGCATGTCAAGGAAAAGTCTCCTTAATGCTGAAGCAACACAGCTGGAGAATATTAACCCCAAGGTTTAAAACAGACAGCATTTCACTGGATCATAGATCCAGAATCTGTTCTGGTAAATACTCAGGGAAAGATAGAGGGCAAGGGGGCAGGACATAAGGAAGCTTAATTAAGTGATCAAATCACCCACCCCAGCAAATCATCATCCTTCAAACACACACACACACACACACACACACACATACACACTATTAAATGTTATTGGCTGATAAAATTGAAAATAGATGTTTGGGAGAAGTAATCATGGGCTTTTATAGGTGGTACGTGTTCTTTTTTATCCCAGAAAGGAAACTCCTGGTAGATAAGTAATTTGTTCTGAGATGAAAAACAACAACATTCCTCAAAACAAAACAACCATGAGGGTAGCTATGTCTGAGATCATTGAAAAAAGTACCTTTTACCTTCTGGATGGACTGATTCTTGGCCTTTAAGCCATGAGTTTGTAATTTTTCTTGGCTATTAACTCCATTGAGAACTTGATTAAAGCTATAGTCCTTTCCTAGGGAACTACTTCTGAATGCATACTCACAAAATTAATGATAACATTCCAGGAACTCAAAGATTGCCATATGTCAGAGGACCCCCATATAAGAAGCCCTATTATAAGAAATTCTGTAAAGCTGAGGAGTAGATATGAAGACAATTAATTGGTCTATTGCTTCCCAACACCCTGTCCATGAGCCAGCTCCTCATGATCGCATGGGACACTTGTTTACAAGATACATATATTTGATTATCTTCCAAATCCTAAAGAATCTCAATTTTGTGGGCTACAGGAATGGAGAAAGTACCACAGGAACCAGTATTTAACAAATGTCCCAGGTGATTCTGATACACAGTCGGGTCTGGAAATCTCTGCTTTATATAGCTGCTTAACGGTGCTGTTTTCTACTTGGAAATGGAATGGGATAAAAGTAATAGAAGTTGGTAGATGGAGGTATAAGAATAATTATTGAACTATTTTCCAATCCTAACTTGGTACCAATGATAAAATGACAAAAGTATCCTAAATCTGGCCTATCCTAGGAAATCTGGGATATATGGTCATCATGATATAAGAAGAAAAATGTCTGAGAAATCACTGCTTTAAAAATAAGATGATCTGATGGTCTACATTAAGGAAGTCCCATCATTTTATCTCACATCCTGCATCTCTAATTTCCTCTTGTCTGTTATCTTCCCCTCAAGCTATTAAAACACCCTTCTCCTTTTATCACCTGATTTCTACAATTGCTCCCCATGTCAGGAAACCTCACTGTGGCCTCTTCTGATCAGTCCAGCCTCCCCTGCGCTCCTCCATTTAGAGGCAAATGCCCCAGAGATTTCATCTTGTTCTTTCTCCTTAGGTAGCCACTTCCACCCACTCTACCCTTGAAACTCCTTCTCTCAAGCTGCAAGCCAGGGCGCAATATGCAGCTCAGCAACTCCAGCTGACTCTAAGAGCGTTCACACTGGCCCACTTTTATCACTGATTGTTATCTGTTATAAGGAAAAAGACAGGAAGAAAATTGCCTGGCCAGTATGGCTAAGTGGTTGAGCACTGACCCATGAACCAGGAGGTCATGGTTAGATTCCCAGTCAGGGCACATGCCCAGGTTGCAGGCTTGATCCCCAGTCGGGGATGTGAAGGAGACAGCCAATAAATGATTTTCTCTCATCATTGATGTTTCTATCTCCCTCTCCCTTTGTCTCTGAAATCAATTATATATATACTAGAAGCCCGGTGGATGAAAATTCATGCACTGGAGAGATGTCCCTCAGTCTTCCCTGCCCCCTCTCACAGTCCATGAGCCCTCAGGGGTGGGAGGTGACCTGGCAATCAGGGGAAGGCAATGTCCCATCACATCTCTGCTGCTTCTGCTGCCAGCAGCGCAAGCCTCGGCTGTCCTGGTTATCTGAGCCTTGGGAAGCCCTGGGTGGCTGGGCAGCCACCATCCAAGGCTTGCCTGCACCTTGGGCTGGCCCTGGGTGGCTAGGCACTGAGAAGATTAGGGGACTCTGGAGGCAGGGACTCTGGGGTGGGCCTAGTCTTGCCGCACGCCTGCCTCAGGCGGGGCTGAGGGGACTGGGTGCCACCATCTTATGACTGTGGGCACTGCCACCTTTGAGGGCGTGGCAGTCAATTAGCATATTCCCTCCGTATTGGCTGTGGCCACCACCTTTGAGGGTGAGGCAGCAATTAGCATATTCTCTCCTTATTGGCTATGGGCGCCACCATCTTGACAGCGTGAGAGTCAATTAGCATATTCCCTCTTTATTAGATAGTTTTGTGTGTTTTTTTTAAAGAAGGAAGAAAATAAAAACACATGGAAAAGCTCTCTCACTCACAGTGTTCCTCCTGATGCATTTGCTGGGCTATAATGGCTGACTTCCTTTGTATAAATTCTTGCTGCCCATTTATTCCTCAACCTGCTATACTAATAAATACAATAATAAATAAATATTATGTGTATAAATAAATATAATAAAAATGTCTCAGAAGATAGAATAAAAAGCACAGGGTAAATTGTTGGTACTTACTGTTAGAACTGGTTTACTCATTATTTCAGAAGTAGCAAAAGGAAACAGGCAGCAAAGTATAAAATATAGTCTCCACTATACTTATCATAGTGGTTTGTCATATGATACATACTGAAGGTAGATACTGAATTAAATAAAAAACACTAAAAGACTGGCAAGGGGAAGAGCTCACCATGACTAAAAACAGATGAAGTTTCTCCCAGTGTTTTGCAATCTATTTCCCCTTGTTACTTACCTAACAGTGTGAAAAGTAGTCCTGTAAATTCACGATTTATTTGTGTTTGATATAATTATTTTTATCATCATCATTATTGGTACAACCATTCATTAAATGTTATATTAAGAGTTGTAATCTATATTATCTCACTTATTTTTGCAAAAGTACTATCTTCCCACATTTTACAGATACGAAGAACGAGGCTCAGAGAGGTTAAATATCTTGAGCAAAGTGACACAAATTGTGTTCAAATCACTGTTATGTTGGTAAATGTTTACGAACCAGCTCTTTGGGTTCAGGGAAAAGTTCTGATTTATATTATTTGCTGATTTCCATGGTGTAAATAGTCCCACCAGTGGCTTTCAAGCTACCAAGGTGATGTCACTAAACACAGAGTTGGGGAAAGATAAGCAAAGTCACATCATATCAGCCAGGCACTGGCTCCAGCATACAATGGCTTAACTGTAGGCCAGCCTTGTTCCAAAAGCAAAATATTCATTTATTGCAGCATTCCCATGATTGTATGAATATGGAAAGTGAGCAATGGCTATATCTCTATCTTGACAGTGCAGAACAATTTGTAGAAATTTGCTTTTTTTTTCATTCATTAAAAAGGTAAATTATAGAGGAAAGCCACCAAATCATCCTATTTTTTCTGGGTAAGTCAGAATCAAAATGAAAACTCTTTGTAAACAACTCTGAAAGCCGAATTGGAAATAATATAGCAAAGAAACATCATATAAAGTATGATATGTCTAATAATGAGAAATATGAGCACTCTTGACATGAGGCCTAGTTTCTTTCTGCTTGAGATTTTTTTTTTTAAAAAAAAACACCAAATGTTATCATCCAATAAAGAAAAAGCATATTACACAGTCCTCACTGTAATACCTTGGGTTTTTATCTTTCTGTCTTTCATCTGTATACCACATTGCACTAAAATCATTCAAATGTCTTTGATTGGTTACTTTTCAAAATACCCTAATATTCACCTCCTAGGACAAGTTATAAATCTAGGAGGTATTTATAATACCTGTATAACTCATGAATGCTACTGAAAGGCAAAGGAGAAAATCATATCTATGTTTTGAAAAATGAGCCTAAGTCATGCATAGTATCTATGCCCAAAAAGACGGGAGAGAAACAGATGAAAAAGTAAGTCCCCAACGTTTACTTTAAAACCAATCATCAGCCTGGTGATGATACATCACAAATAAATTTGAAAGAAATAAATTTTTAAAAAGCCTTGGTTGACTGACAAAGTTTGTGACGTAAAAGGTAGGAATTACATTATGTATGATCATAAAATTAAAATAAATCTTCCCTCTATATCAGATGTTAAAAACTATGTCATAGAAATATGTTTTCATATGTTAAAAATTTCATAATAAAAAACATAAACATGATGGAAAGTCCACTTATAACCAATGTATAAAGATTAGCAAACACAAAAACAATAAATAAAATTGTCAGAAATTGTTTAATATAAAGTTTAAGGGCTCTGAATGAAAAATAAATTTATAGATGTCATTTGGCAATGTTCAATGCAGAATATATTTTCCATATTTGTCAGGAAATGTTTTTAGCTTTCATTTAAAATAGACTGGCCTCGGCACCAGCCAGGTTATTCAGTTGGTTAGAGGGCCATACGATATGCCAAGGTTTTGGGTTCCATTTCCTTTCAAGGCACATACAGGAAGCAACCAATGAATGCATCAATAAGTGGAACAACAAATCTCTCTCTCTTTTCTCTCAAATCCCAATTTTTAAAAAGTTATAAAACATATTAGCCTACTATATAATGAAAGAAAATAATACAAATATTAAAAATAGTAATGGACAAGGCAGAGGTAGCCATGACTAATAATTTACTGTTTCAATATTTTAATACAAATTATTAAATTACTAGGGGCCTGGTACACAAAAATTTGTACACTCGGGGGAAGAGGGTCCCTCAGCCCGGCCTGTGCCCTCTCGCAGTCTGGGACCCCTCGGGGGATGTCCACCTGCTGGCGTGCCTGGTCAGCCTGGGTGAGGGGCTGATGGCTATTTGCAGGCTGGCCAAGCCCCCCAGCAGGAACCCTCACCCCATTGGGGTGTGGCCAGCCTGGGTGAGGGCCTGAGGGCTGTTTTCAGGCTGCCCACAGCCCCTTCAGAATTTGGGTCCCTACTGGGGTGCCTGGATGGAAGCAGGTATCTGGGATTTATTTAACTTCTATAATTGAAACTTTGTTACCTTGGTCCCCTGCTTGAAGCCTGGGTTGCCCCTGGCAACCCAAGGTCCCAGCCCCGTAGGTATCTGGGGTTTGTTTATCTTCTTTAATTGAAACTTTGTAGCCTTGAGTAGAGCTCAGGGCCTGCAGGGCCCTGGCTTCCTCCATTGCCCAGGGCAACTCCAGCTCCGTGGCTGCTGCCATCTTAGCTGAGTTAATTTGCATATTTGCTCCTGATTGGTTGGTGGGCATGGCTTGTGGGCATGACTTGTGGGTGTAATGGAGTGAGGGTCAATTTGCATATTACTCTTTTATTAGATTACATTAAAATGAGAATGAAAGAAGCTTGGCAGTATCGCTGACATATGAGTTCTTATAGGAGGAGATATGCCCATAGGCCTTTATAAATAACAGATTTCATCTTTGAAAGGATATGTGGAAGGCATCCTAAAGTGCCAGCTAGTAATGCAGAAATCCCATGTCCCAGGGTATCCCTGGTTGGGGGAGGGCGGGAAGGGCACCAAGAGATGGAATATCAGCCTCTGAACACTACCACTGGTAAAAAACCTGCCATCTCTTGGGCACATTCTAATTTGAATACCTCTAATTATGAGAGTGTTCATTTTTGTTCAATAACAATCGCTGTCTCTAAATTCCTACTACTGGTCCTAATTATGCCTCCTAGAAGACAGAGAACAGAGACAAAAAAGAGTATAAAACTAGAAATAGAAAAATCAGATTTATATTCTGATGTCATCACCTTTAACAAGATTAGGTAAAATCATTTACATTCTGAGCCTCAGTTTCTTCATCACCTAGAAAGTTTATGAAGACCAAATGAGATAATTCTATAAAGTGCTTTATAAACTACTAGGGGCCCGGTGCACAAAAATTTGTGCACTCGGGGTGGAGGGAGTCCCTCAACCCGGCCTGTGCCCTCTCACAGTCTGGGACCCCTCAGTGGATATCCTATGATGGCCCCAGTCTGCCAGGCTCCTTCTGTATGTGTGTGTGTGTGTGTGTGGCCACTGGGGACCTGCCCCCAGCCGCATCTGAGGCTCGGAGCAGTCCTCCTGTGTATGTCTACCTGCCGGGGGCCTGCCCCCAGGCACACCATTGAGGCTTGGAGCAGGCACCCCCTCTATGTTCATCTCTCAAACTCTTGCCCTCCCCTGCATGTTGTTCTCTTTTTTGAGCTATGGCCAGGGCTGGGTGCTGCCTGCCTCCCAAGCTTGCCTACTGCCCATCTTCCTCCAGCCACCAGAAAGCAGGGAAAACCC
>PVJC01012401.1:0-39766 GCA_004026665.1 Murina feae
AAATAAAAAGAAAAAATATTTCACAGAAAATTATATTTATTGATTTGAATCACACTATTGATAAACATGTTTGAGGCATATGGAAAGTTAGTATTCAGATTTGAGTTTCTGGCACTAACAATGTGTGGCTGTAGTTGGTCTTCAGCAAATTGCAATGACTTGGATATCATAAATACAGTTGACTTATGATAAATAACAATTTTCAGTGGGTATAAACTGCATATTTCATGTACCCTAAATGGTGTTTGGCATTTACTTTGTGAAGTTTAAGGTTTCTTAAAATAAAAAACTGGACTCAGAATGTTATTTTCATGATTCTTTTAAATATCCATAATACCTGGTTATTTATTTGACATAGAATTACCTACTTCAAATGTAAATGTAGAATTTAAAACATTGTAACTCCCACTCTGCATGTGAAAATACATCAGAATTATCTTTTGAAGTATCTACTTGGTTTTTCTTTTTATCTCAATAATAGGTATTTGAAATTATAACTTATTATAGGCAACTATAATTAAAAACTATGTCTACCTTTGTCCCTGGTCCATGGCACAAAGCTTCAAAACCCTTGTAATGTCCTGAGTTACAGCAATGTCATTTTTATGCTAGCGAGGTGACTCTAAACTGGGCCCTAGATAGCTTCAGGATGAGGGCTAGTCACCAGAAAGACCAATCACATTATTAGAGGGTTGGAACTTTGGGCCAGCCCAACTTTCAGGGAAAGGAAGAAGGCTCAATCACAGGGTCCTATAATTTAATAAATCATGCCTGGGTAACAAAACTGTCTGGACACCCAGGCCCAGAGGCACTTTCTGATTGGTGAACATTTCAATATATCGGTGGCACATCCTGACTTCACAGGGACAGATGCTCTTGTACTCAAGGACCCTTCCAGACATTACTTTATGCATCTCTTCATCTGACTGTTCATTTGAACCCATCCTTTATAATAAAAGCCTACTATACAAATTGTCCCCTCGGGCAGTCAATCTCGTTATATGTGCACTGACCACCAGGGGACAGCACAGAACATGGTGGGCATTGGCAGCAGGTGGCAGTGGAAGTGCTGCAGGCCCCAATAGGCCATAATGAGAGTGGGACTGCGGCAGGACAGTGGAGCAGGTGAGCGGGCGGTGCTAGGCCAAGGGGGGTGCGAGCAGGGGCCTGATCGCCCTGCAGATGGTGACCACCAGCGGCAGCAGGAGGCAGAGCCGCCACCCGGCTCCCAGGCACTCCGAGGGACCCACCCGTACACGAATTCATGCACCAGGCCTCTAGTTATAATGGCCATTATAGGTATAGCACTTTCCTGAGTTCTGTGAGTTACTCTGGTTAATTAATAAATCTGAGAAAGTTGTGGGAAATCCTGCCTGAATTTGTAGTAACCAGACATTAGTGTGAGTGTTTTGGTGACACCCAAAACTTGTGATTGGGGGCACTCTTGTGAAGGACTCTCTCCTAAACCTGAACTAAAGTGAATTATAGGACACCCAATTGGTGTTAGAGAATTGGTGTGAACATAGCAACAAACACTTTTATCTTAGAAATTGTAAACTTTTGAATTTACTTCTCCTCTGCCCCCTGCAACATGTAACCAAAAAATTTAAATAGCCTTTTAAGAAAATATGTCAGTGATGTCATAGCTATTACTCAACTTGCTTTTTCTAAATATTTGCATCTTAAATAACAAAACAAATATCAATTTAAAGAACCCCAACCTACTAACACATATGCAGAACGCAGAGAATAAAATCGATAGAATATACAGTATGTGTGTGTGTGCACATGCATACACACACACATATTCAATTACTTTTATAGAGGTCAAAACTAAAGCCCAATAGACTTCAAGTTAATGAAAAAGAGCTAAAATGCCAAAACCCCAAAACACTAGCAATTTAAAAATATAAAATATGTTGATGTTGCAGTTGGAACTGTTTCATGAATTTCTTTGCAAGTGTTTTGTGAAATATACAATATTATGTAATTTAAAATAATTTATATAAAACCCTAGATAAAAAGTATTCTGCTAATTTTTGTTTTGCAGTAAAAGATGTACTGCCATGAAAAAATACTAAATTACAAATTAAGAGAGTCCTTATATACAAGACTATACTGAATTTTTAAAAATCTTTGTAAACATTGGTGAATACCACATGTTTTAAAGAATTATCAATTTTAAAGATTGATGAGAAACAGATGAAGTACACAGTAAAGTTGCCACAAAAGCTAAGTAAAAGTCCTGACCACTATTTTTACCAACATTTAATAGTCAATAACTCTAAAAACATTTGCTAAATTTACTTACTAGAGACTGAGGGATGTAGAGACTTATTTATAAAGAAGAAAGGCTAAAGATTAAGGGGGAAAGTGTCTGTTTCTTTATGATAAAATGCTTTTTACAATTAAAATAATTCACCTGGTGATAAAATCTGAAAAACACATTTTCTAGCACACCTTATCTACTTATCAGACTATAGGAAAATACATAGATTTCAATTTGGTGATTTAACCTATAGCTTTAAATCTTTAATAAACAAACTTGAAATTCCAAACTTTAATAATGAAAAGGCCATAACTGAAATGATGTCAACCCTGGATATGAATCTCTTACCAACACGATGAAAGCCCCACTTGTAGAGCTGCACTTCTGGTCAGCAGCTGCATTCTTGTTTTAATAAAAGGAGAAAGGGTGCCAGCACACCAATGCAATCCAAGACATGGTTGCTACATAAGCAGGAGGATTAATTGCTTTTCCAGAAAGCTGGAGTAAGCTCTCCTTCCACTGTCCCATCAGGATCAGCTTCCATAAAATGAGTGTAATAAGATAATGTATTACATACGCCAGTAACTCCTACCACCAGTATTCAGCTGAACAAAGACATCCATATTTATATCAGTCAATAAAAACTTCATTGCTACACATATTCCAGACATCACATTTTAGCTACATCTTTTAGGTGGAGATAAGGTAGGCTGTAAAGAAGCAAAAGTGTTACTTCCTGAAGGATCTGCCCACTTTACCTCCAATATCTTCCATGGCTGTTAATGAGATAAGAAAAAAACACTATGTATTAGGGATTTTGAAAAAATAGCTCTACCAATATGAAGGATCTTAGTCACAAAAATAAGATCTATAGGTGCTTTAATTAGTACCAAAATAGTCATACTAATCATAATTGGTATGATTTCATGACTGATGAGATTTAGAGTGATCATTTGATTTTACCATATGTAGCTATGAGAAGGTTCATTTAGGTTGTGATGTATCTTGATGACTTCATAGGCTCACATTATCATTTGGAGGTAAACATAAAGGAAAAAAATTATTTCTAATTTTAAGAATAGCACAGAAGGAAGCAAGACAAAGGTCAAACTCCAACTAGAAAAAGAACTATTTTCTCTAGTTCCTAAATCATTTGGATTTCCAGAATGCACCCTAAATATACCTTCTTAAGGCTATACTAGAGGCCCAATGCATGAAATTTGTACAAGGGGCTTGGGACTTGCAGCCCCTCACAGCCTCAGCCAGCCCTCAGAGCTCCGGCTTCATCCAGAAGGTCATTCTGCTGTTTGGTCTAATTTGCATATTAGCTCTTTATTATATAGGAGGATACAGGATAATCAAAATCTCTCCAAAATCCATCAATCATTTTATAAACTATTAGAGAGCCTAAAAACCATAGTTTATGTTTACTTCATAGATACAAAAGTTCTGAGACTACTTTTGAAATTCTGGCCCATTTAAGAAAATGACACAATGTACTATATTAGCAACTGAAGTCTTCCTATGATAGCTTCAGGTACAATAATATACAGAATACTATTATTTTCAAAGTAAGCTATCAGCTGCTTAAAATGTTTTAATAGCATCAGCCAAGCATTTTCTAAATTCTTAATAAAATTATTTTTTGTTGTAACCATTACCTACCCTGAGACGCCACATACAATACTATCATCCTCTATTATGATGTCCCTGATGATTTCCAAATGTTTCTTTGCTATGCAGCAGAAGTATATGATTTCTGATCCAGATGCTTTAAAAAAGCAATTCTAACAAAGAAACTAAATCTGAGCTGAACTTGGCACAGATTCTGAAAACCTATAGGATGATGTTTTGGAAGCTGCTCAAACAAAAGCTGAAATAAAAATATGCATCCACAATCATATATCCCTGGCTGGTAGTAATAAATGAAGGATGCAGACTTTTTCCACAAGTATGGGTGAATAGAAGTTAATGCTTATAAAATACAGTGTAAGTACCAAAACAGTATTTGAGATTGATGCTTCTATTTTTTTTTAAAACCAAGACATCCATTTACTTCACAAGAAGGTATAAATCAAGGAAAGAAAGATTATACTTATTTTTTTGAAAGCTATTCAGAAATTTTGGGGTTCTTAAGTAAAAAATTATTTTAATTATAATATTCAACAAAATTATCCTATATAATAAAAGGGTAATATGCAAAATGACCCCAACAGCAGAATGACTGTGAATGACTGGTCACTATGACACACACTGACCACCAGGAGGCAGACGGTCAATGCAGGGGCTTCCCCCCACTGGTCAGTACACTCCCACAGGGGGTGCTCTGCTCAGCCACAAGCCAAGCTGCCAGCTGCCAACACAGCAGTGGTGGTGGAAGCCTCTCCCACCTCCTCAGCCGAGCTAAGGATGTTCGACTGTAGCTTAGGCCTGCTCCCCGATGGCAAGTGGACATCCCCCAAGGCCCCCCGGGCTGCCAGAGGGATGTCTGGCTGCCAGCTTAGGCCCGATCTCCCGGGGAGTGGGCCTAAGCCAGCAGGTGGACATCTCCCGAGGGGTCCCAGATTGCTAGAGAGCACAGGCTGGGCTGAGGTACCTCCCCCACCCCCGAGTGCACAAATTTTTGTGCACCGAGCCTCTAGTAGTATAATATTCCAAAGACTGTTAACATAGAAGAAGGCACTTTGAGCCAATTTATTCCAGTGACCATGTAATATGTTAGGTACAAAAGTTCCGAAACTCTTTTTGGAGTCCCAGAAGAGGAGAGGGAGAGTAAGACAGAAAATATTTGAAGAGATAATGCCTAAGAATTTTCCCAAACTCACACATTCAAGATGTGCAAATACTGCCACGAACAATAAATACGAAGAAAAATATACAAGGAGCCTCATAGTAAAAGGGATGAAAACCAAAGACAAAGAGAAAATCTTGCAAGTAGCCAGAAGAAAGAAAGTACATATGACACTTCAATGAAAACAACTGAAGTAAGAAGACAATAGATTATTTTCAAAGTGGTTCTAGAAAATAACTCCAACATAGAATTCTATACCCAATGAAAACATCCTTAAAATATGATTGTAAAAGAAGTTTTCAGACAATTAAATATAAAAAGAATTCATCACAAGCAGGTAAAAACTAAAAGAAAAACTTCTATAAGATATAATTTAAATAAAACAATAAATTTTGATCTTGTATTGTAAGACCTTGTTAAACATACTGATTAGTTCTAACAGCTTTTTTTGTAGATTCTTTATGATTTTCTACATAGGTGATCATATTGTCTGTGAATAGAAAGTTTTACTTATTCCTTTACAGTCTATATATGCTTAGTCCCCACCCCACCTCAACCCTGCCTTCATTGCACTAGCTAGGGCATCCAGTACAATGCAGAATAGAAGTGTGTTTACAGCATATATTCTTATTTTGTTCCTATTCTTAGGTAAAAGTATTTGATCTTTTATTGTAATTAAGTATTTTGCTGGCTGTAATAACAATTATTATTATTAAATACTTTTTTAAAGTTTTAGATTCACAGAAAAATTGAGAGGAAAATACAGAGATTTTCCATATACTCCCTGCTTCCACGCATGCATAGCCTCCCCCATTATCATAATTCATCAAAAAGGTACTTTTGTTACCACTGATGAACCTATACAACACATCATAATTACTCAAAATCCACAGTTTACCTTAAAGTTCATTCTTGGTGTTGCATTTTTTAGTTTGGACAATTACATAATGACATGTATCTTTCATTATAATACCAACAGAGTATTTTCCACTGTCCTAAAAATCCTCTGTGCTCTGCCTATTCACCCTCCATTCCAATCCTGGCACTCACTGATCTTTTTACTGTTGCCACAGTCTTGCCCTTTCCAGAAGGTCATATAGTTGGACTTACACAGTATGTATATAGCCTTTTCAGATTGACTTCTTTTACTTAGTAATGTTCATTTAAGGTTCCTCCACATCTTTGCATGGCTTATTACCTCATTTCTTTTTAGTGCTGAATAATATCTAATAATCTAATAGAGAGGTAATATGCTAATTGACTGCCACGCCCTCAAAGATGGCGGCGTCCACAGCCACAAGATGGCAGCACCCAGACCCCTCAGCCCCGCTGGTGTGTCTGCCTTTGGAGTCCCCTAGTCCCCTCAGCCCCCAGCTGCCCAGGGCCAGCCCAAGGCGCAGGCAAGACTCAGATGATGGTTGCCCAGTTGCCCAGGGCCACCCAAGGCTCAGGTAACCAGGGCCAGCAGAGGCTTGCGCTGCCAGCAATGGCAGCAGCAGAAGTTTGATTGGGGCGTTGCCTTCCCTGATCACTGAATCACTTCCTGCCCCTGAGGGCTCCAGGACTGTCAGAGGGGGCCTCTAGTTCCATTATAATATTTCATTGAGTAGATGTACTAGTTTATTTATCCATTCGCTTACTCAAGTACATAAGGTTTCCTTCAGTATCTTTCTTCATTATCTCTTGGTTGCTTACTAGTTTTGACAATTATGAATAAAGCTGCTATAAACACCCATGTATAGAATATATTTAGTTTTCTAAGAAACTGCCAAACTGGCTATAATTATTTTGCATTCCACCAGCAAATAATGAGTTCATGTTGCTCCACATCCCTGCCAGCATTTGACACTGTCAGTGTTCCTGATTTTGGTATTCTAACAGGTGAGTGGTGGTATCTCAGTTTAATACACAGTTCCTTGATGACACAGAATGTTAAGCAACTTTTCATATGCCATTTGAAACTTGTATATCTTCTTTGGTATAGTACCTGTTAACATCTTTGGCCCACTGTTTTAATTGGGTTGTTAGTCTTTTTGTTGAGTTTTAAGAGTTCTTTGTATAGCTTTACTAACAGATGTGTCTTTTGCAAATATTTTCTCCCAGGTTATGGCTTGTCTTCTCATTCACTTTACATTGTCTTTCACAGAGCAGAAGTTTTACATTTCAATGAAATCTAGCTTATTATTTTTTTCATGGTGTTGTATCTAAAAAGTCATTGCCATATCCAAAGTCTTCTAGGTTTTTCTATGCTATTCCAGGAATTTTATACTTCTGGTTCAGTTAGGACTGCAGTCCATTTTGAATTAATTTTTATGAAGGGTGTAAAGTCTGTGTCTAGATTTATTTATTTTTGTATGTGGATGTCCAGTTGCTCCACCATCATTTGCTGCTTTTGCTCATTCATCAACTATCAGCTGACTACATTTACTGGGAGGAGGGGTCTATTTCTGGAAATTGAACCCCACCTTTTGGTGTATGATTGTTTTTTGGAATTTCTGTGACAAAGACAGTTTTATTTATTCCGTCCTAATCTGCCTGCCTTTTATTTCCTTTTCTTGTTTTGTTGTATTAGCCAGAACTTGCAGTACAATGTTGAAAAGGCATGGTGAGAAGAGACATCCTTGCTTTTGTGCATGATCTTAGTGGGAAAGCTTTGAATTTAACAAATATTCTCAATCAAGTTGAGGAAGTACTCCTCTCTTTCTAGTCTATGCAGAGTTTTTATCATAAATGGCTATTGGATTTTATCAAATATTTTTCTGCATTTATTAATGTTATCAAGTGATTATTTTTTAGTTTTTTGATGATAAATTATATTAATTGGTTTTCAAATGTTGGGCCATCCTTGCATAGTAGGGATAAATCCCACTTAGACATGGTATATGATTATTTTTATGTATCATTGAATTTAATATAATATTTTGTTGAGGATTTTTCATTATCATTCATAAGAGATATTAGTCTGTATTTCTTTTTCTGGTAATGTTTTTATCTGGTTTTGATATTAGAGTAATACTGGCCTTATAGAATGAGTTAGACAATATTCCCTCTGCTTCTATCCTCTGAAAGAGATTGTAGAGAACTGGCATAACTTCTTTAGATGTTTAGTAGAATTCATGAGTGAACCCATTGTGGAATAAAGTATGGCAGTTCCTCAAAAATTTAAAAATAGATTCCTAGGCAGTGTTGGCCAGTGTGGCTCAGTTGTTTGAATGCCCTCCCATTCACCAAAAGGTCACTAGTTCAATTCCTGGTCAGGGCACCTGCCCAGGTTGTGGGTTTGATCCCAGTAAGGGACAGGCAGGAGGTAGCCAATCAATGTTTCTCTCTCATCAATATATAATGGAATATTATTTATCCTTAAAAATAAAGAAATCCTATTATTTACAACAACATGGATAAACCTAGGGAAGGGCACTAAGCTAAGTGAAATAGGCCAGCCACAAAAAACAATACTGCATGATCTCATTTATATCGTGGAATCTAAAAAAGTCTAACTCATTGAACCAGAGAATAGAATAATGGTTACCAGGGAAGTGTTGGTGAAAGGGTACAAACTTTCAGTTATGAGATAAGTAATTCCAGAGATCTAATGTACAATATAGAGACTATAGTTAATAATAATTTATTACATACTTGAAATTTGCGAGAGTAGATCTTAACTGTGTCACTGCATGTAAAACAAAGTTACTATATGAGGAGATTGACACATTAATCAGATTGATTGCGGTAATCATTTAACAATATATCAAATATCAAAACATGTTGTTTTGATACATCTTTTACTTGTCAATTATATCTCACAAAGCTGGGAAAATCCCAGATGCATTGTAAATCTAAATTAGAATAGTTAAACAATAAAGGTTCTAGAGAATTTTTTAAAGTGAATATTTTCACTCTTAAATAGAAATCACTATTACAGCCTATAATTATTACTTTATTTATAAAATGCTTGCTATTAACTCATTCTTAATGTAATTCTTAATATAATTTATAATACATGAATTAGAAAAATTCAATTTTTTAATAAAATATAAAATAATAAGTATCTTTCCTCTAAAACTCACTGGTCAGAAAACAAGGACAACCATCTAATTCCATCTACTCAAAACTTTTAAACCGGATTGAAATGCTAAATCCACCTTAACCCTTAACTGATGAGGATTTTGTTCCTAAGGCTGCAATAATTTCATTTGTGGCCAAGTCTCAGTTCCAGGAGCAGACAGATTATCAAAGACATTCTGAGATCAGTATGAAGCACATTCTGCTTAAACCAATTATGATGAAATTGTTGGATTACACATGACAGCCAATACCATGCATCTCATAACCATTAAATTTATTTAATCACAATAAAAATAGAAACTGAACAAGAAAGATGTCACTCCTTAAAACTTTTGGGAAATAAAAATCTTAGATGAATATTTTACAAATAAAATTCTGTGGGTCAGCAAATAGGATTCTAAGAAAATATGTTGTAGGGAAAATGTAAATGTATAAACATATTGTTTAAAAATTATACTTTTATGATTTTTTTCTGCTTATTTCTATCAAGGGAAAGCTAACATGTAAGTTTAATTATATGTAATATTTTCCCCTCTGTATCATTTCATCAATAAAAGTGGATAAAATATATCAAGGTAAAAGAGCAATGCTTACAAAACTCTCACTTCTATACACTTTTAACGCATAGATTCTCGATGGTGCTCTATAACATACACAAGAAGAAACTGTTTAATAAATATAAATAGCAATTATTACACGCATTCTTCAATATAAAAACCTATCTTGAACTAAGAAGAATTCATATGAGCTTTTTCTAAGATTGTACTTCATCATGTGCTTGCATAATAATAAGATCCAATCTGTTAGAAAACAAGTAAAGGACAAATTAATAAGGTCATAATTTGGTCTAATGATGCTTAATACAGTTTTAGCAATCTGCTCAAGACAAGGTGACCACTCAGACATAGCCAATTATTCATTTGTGTGGCAGATGAAATCTTTAGTGATGAATCTGATTAACATTCAATAATAAACATACAGGCTGGGAAAGGGACCAAGCACCTCCTGCAAACATCAATTGAGGCTTTGTTAAGATTGAGGTCAGCCTGGTATTCCAGAAAGGCGCATTAAGATAAAAACTTTATCAAATGTGTTAACATGGATCCCTCTTAAAAAACACAAAACCCCTATTACACAAAGGTCACCTTTTAACAGCTGACTTGTCTGATCAGTTAGGAAAATAATAGGCCAAATTTCTTTATGAGTATTTAATTTTTAGAGAAGTTTTAAATCAATTTGGTTTAATCTCCAAACACTGGAAACATGATAAAATCATGCCATAGGACATTCAGCGGTTCCACTGCTTAAATTTTTCTACCAACGACTCTTTCTGAGTAACTTGAAGTGATTGTTTTACTCATACTTACATTCCTAAAATGCCTTAGATCCAATTAGGCTTGATCATGTTTCTTATCTAAGTAAGCATGAATTAAGAAAGTATGAAAGAGGTTAGATGAGGATACAACAAAGCATATTTTAAAAATATTTTTTGTAAGAATAGTATACATATAGAAAAGTACACAAATAGGAGCTCCCTAAATTTTCACAACGAACACATTCCATTAACTAATACCTGGATTTTTAAAAACTAAATATCAAGAAACAACATCCTGGAAGCCCTTTCAGCTACCAGATCCCTCCGTGTCAGCCCAATAACCTGACTTTATTTTTATGTTGATTTCCAAGAGGAAGGGAGATGGAGAGATAGTAACATCAATGATGAGAGAGAATCAATGATTGGCTGCCTCCTGCATGCTCCCCACTGGGGAAATCAAGCCCACAACCCTGGCATGTGCCCTGACCAGGAATGAAAGGTGACACTCCTGGTTCATAGTTCAACACTCAACCACTGAGCCACACCGGTTGGGCTAACCTGGCTTTAAACAATATACTTTGCCCTGTTTATGAATTTGCTCTTTGATTTCTTCATTAACCCATTGGTTTTTTAGTATGTAGCATGTTTAGCCTGTACATCTTTGGGGTTTTTTCTAGTTTTCTTCTTGTAATTGATTTCTAGTTTCATATCATTATAGTCAGGAGTGTTGATATGTTTTTTTTTAATAAAATTGTTTTAACAAGTGATCTATCCTGAAGAATGTTCCATGTGCACTTGAAAAGTATGTGTATTTTGTTTTTGGATAGTGTTCTGTAAACATCTGCTAGGCCCATCTGGTATAATGTGTTAAGGCCAATGTTCCCTTGTCAATTTTCTGTCTGTCTGGTCTCTCATTGTTGTATGTGGGGTGTTAAATTCCCCTACTATCATTGTAATACTGTCTATCTCTCCCTTTATGTCTGTTAATATTTGATTTATGTATTTAGATGCTATGTTGGATGCACAGATATTTATAAATGTAATGTCCTCTTCTTTGATTGATCCCTTTTCCATTATATAATGCCATTATTTTTTCTCTTTTATATTCTATACCAAAAACATAAATTTTAAAGTATAAATATAAGTGCAGTTAACCCTTGAACAATGTGGGGTTAGGGATGCAGACTCCCCATAGTTGAAAGCCCACATATAACTTTGACTACCCAAAAAGTTAAGTTTCCCTCAGTATTCACAAGAGATTGGTTCCAGGGCTCCCTGTGGATACCAAAATACGAGGATGCTCATACTCTTCCCTCCACCTGAAAATCTCAGTATCTTTCAGAAAACTTTTATAATTTTCATCACATAGGTTCTAAACATTTCTAAATTTCAATGGACTTTTCCATCTTGTATGAGAAATTCACAATAGCTTGACACATTCTTAAATACATAAAAGTGAAAATATCTTGAATATTAATTATTTCAGTTCTTTCCTCCTTCGATAGAAGTTATCTTAATTACGGCTTTTGTCACAGTATATAGTTTTACAAAAAATCAGGAGTTGCCATCTTAAACATAGAGTTACATAGTCATTAAGAAAAATTTGAAGTGATTATTTTGAAATTATGGTGTCAGTGTTAGGGTTTTAAGATTAAAATAGAAATGTAAAATAGAAAAAGAGATTTGCGTAATAACAAATATTTAGAAAATTGACTCACTGGAAAAAACACACGAAGAAAATTGACTCATTGGAGAAAATAGCCAATACATTTGAATGGGGCAATTATTTAAAATAATTACTGAAAATTTTAGATAATCAATTTATAATAAAGTATAATTGCTTAATCCTTTCACTAAAGATCAGTAAACCTGTGTGGTTTCCCAACAGTATCAAGATATCTTCTAAAGAATCTAGAAGTTTAAAAAGATAATTCTAAATATAACAAACAAAATTTCTGACGCTTTAATGAAATGAGTGAAGAATGAATTATTAAAAAGAGCATTTTTGCCCAGCTGGTGTGGATCAGTGGTTGAGTGTCGACCTATGAACCAGGAGGTCATAGTTCAATTCCCAGCCAGGGCACATGCCTGTGTTTGGCTCAGTCCATAGTGTGAGGCATGCAGGTGGCAGCCAATCAATGATTCCCTGTCATCATTGATGTTTCTCTTTCTCTCCCTCTCCCTTCCTCTCTGAAGTCAATAAGTCTATTTTTTTAAAAAAGCATTTCATCCTCACCCAAGGATGTGTTTTTATTATTACTAGAGGCCTGGTGCACAGGATTCGGGCACTGGTGGGAGGCGTGACCTACAGGGATCAACCTGTGTGGGAGCGCCACTCATCCTGGTCAGCCAAGCGCTATGGACCTGCCCTCTAAGCGGCTGCTTCCTGGTCTGTCATCTTCCGTGGAACTGGGGCACTCACCTCTCCAGGGAACCCAGTTAGGGCCGGGCCTGGGGACAATAGCACTGAGAGGCAGCAGAGTAGGGCTCAGTATAGTGGTGGCCATGAACCTGCCTCCCAGGCTCCAGGGTCAGCTCTGTGAGCCTGGCAGCAGCACTGCACAGCCTGTCAGCATCCGGAGGAGGCAGCAGGGAGGAGGAAGAGCCCGGGGTGAGGAGACGATGACTGCAGCCCAGGTTCCTGCCTGTCGGCCCAGGGTTCACAGCAGGAGCAGCCACTCATCCCGGTCAGCCGAGCAGCGCTCCCATTATGGTAGCACACTGACCACTAGGGGGCAGCTCCTGTATTGGGCATCTGTCCCCCGGTTGTCAGTGTGCGTCATAGCAACTGGTCGACTGGTTGTTCTGGTCGTTCCGCCATTCAGTTGCTGGGCTTTTATTTTTTAGGATTATTATTATTACTATTACTATTGATTTTAGAGAGAGGAAGAGAAACATCAACCAGTTGCCTCCCACACATGCCCTGACCAGGGATTGAACCCACAACCTAGGTAAGTATGTGCCCTATCTGGGAATAGAATCCAAAACTTTTTGGTATAGGGGGTGATGTTAGCACCAACTAAGCCACCTGCCGAGCTAAAGATAGCATTTTTAAATCATGAGAGGTGTGAAAGAAAGCAACTTTTTACCAATTCTCTATTGAATCGTTATTCCTGTCAACCTTAGGATGCAATCTGAGATTTTTAGTTCATCCTTCATCATGCTTTACAGATGTATGGTATTAGTGACCCAGTGCACAGACTCATGCACATTGAAAGAAAATTAATTAGAAGGTGGCTAGTGGGGCAGGACTGGGTGAGATGGGCTGGACCAGACTCCCTGGAGCCAACCTCCTATGGTCCCTCCCCAGCCAGCCGCACCTGGGGCGGCACTGCCGCTCAAAGGGTGTCTGTGGAGTGGGTGGGGTCCCTCCGGCAGGTGGGGTCCCTTGGCCTGGCCTACGGGGATTGGGCCGAAACCGGCTCTCCAACATCCCCCGAGGGGCCCCAGAATGCAAATGCAAGTGTACAGTAAACCAGATTCGGGGCCGACAGTGCACCAGCAACATAACCCACGGGTCAAAGGTGGAATCATACAGCCCCATGAGGAATCGGACTCCCTCCTCTGGTTCTGGGGTGCATCACCCAAGAACTGCTGCTGCCAAGTCACCGCACCTCGGCAGCTCCTGCATTGAGTGTCTGCCCCCTAGTGATCAATGTGTGTCATACCTATCAGTTGGTCGGGTGGTCGCTTAGCCTTTTATAACTAGCTGTACCTGGCCATGCGTTGCTGTATGGAAAAGAAAAGAGAAAGCGCACGTTTCTAATATGTTTAATTGCACAATGCTTGTGGGTATATAATGCACCCTCCTGGGTGGCTGCCCCTGGCACGCCGCTGCCCCCACCCTGCCCGGCTGGTCTGACCTCACACATGTGCGCCTCTGCAGCCCGGGCCCTCCAGCGCCGGCCTGCACCTCCGCTCTCCACCATTGGCCCACGCCCTGCATCCCACGCCTGAAGCAGCCCAGCTGCTCCCAATTCCTGCCGGCAGGGGCCCTGGCTGAGCCACCCAAAGCCAAAGGAAAAAGGAGCCGAGGAAGCTCCCCTGCCCTCACCCGCCACACTCCCCACAAGCCCTCGGCCCCTGGCATTGGGGGGACCGCAGTGACTGCCCGCGCCCTGTGCTGGTTGATATTTCACAACATAATTGGCACGCCAATTGAATTCCATCCCTGGCAGATCGAGTGAATTCCAAAATTCTGTTGGATAATTAACTGCTTCATCTGCTTCCACAACAGTGTCGACGGACTTGTATGTGACTGCCTGGCTTTGAATGTTAGACTGAATAATACTGTTAAGTTCATAGTGTGTGTTGCTTTTACGTCCAACAGATGGCACTGTTTTTCAAAAAAAGCATGTTTTTACCTGTCACAGGTGTGACATCTATATAATGTAGGGATATAAAAACACGCGTGTATTTGAATGCAACATTGTGTCAAAATTTCAAAGCAATTGGTGAAGAACTTTTGGAGATTTGAGATTTTGAACAAAGGAACATTTATATTTTTATTTATATAGACTAGAGGCCTGATGCATGAAATTCATGCAAGCATAGGCCTTCCTTCTCCCACTGCGGGCACTGGCTTCCCTCTGGCTGGCAGCAGCTGGCCCCACCACCTGGCCTGCGGTTGCCTGCATCTGCTGACATTCCCCTTGGCTGGTGGCCTGGGCCTCCCTCTGCAGGGGAATTGTGGGGCGATGGCGAGCCCCTGACCAATCGCATTGCACCTGCCTTGGCTGGCCTCCAGACAGTTCTGCTATTTGGCCATTTGGTCAGTTTGCATATTATGCTTTTATTATACTAGAGGCCCGATGCACAAAATTCGTGCACAGAGTGGGAGTGGGGGGTTGGGGTGGTGTCCCTCAGCCCAACCTGCACCCTTTCCAATCTGGGACCCTTTGAGGGATGTCCGACTGCCCGTTGAGGCCCGATCCCACTGGTGAGCCCACCAGTGGAATCGGGCCTCAACGGGCAGTCGGACATCCCTTTCACAATCCCGGACTGCTGGCTCCCAACCTCTCGCCTGCCGATTGCCCCTAACCACTCCCCTGCCAGCCTAATCAACGCCTAACTGCTCCTGTGTCGGCCTGATTTCTCCTGTCCTCCCCTGCAGGCCTGGGTCCCTCCCAACTGCCCTTCCCTGCAGGCCTGGGTCCCCCCCAACTGTACTCCCTGCAGGCCTGGGTTCCCCCCAACTGTCCTCCCCTAGAGACCTGGGTCCCTCCCAACTGCCCTCCCTTGCTGGCCATCTTTGACCACATGGGGGAAGCCATCTTGTGATAGTCAATTTGCATATTACTCTTTTATTAGATAGGATATAATTATGGAAGTGACATAATGATCCCAGGGTATGCTTAGTTTTTAGGCAGAATTGCTGTCTTAATTGAGAACGATTTGTTTTGGATCGACACAATGTTCTCTTTTAATAGTTGCCAAATAGGATGCAAATGTTTTCCATATTTTGGGTTTCCACAATAGACAATATATTTTTAGGGAATAATGTAATTAATGTAAGTTGTATTGATGCAGTCATTTAGGGAACACTAATAAGCAAATTCTAATTTGGTATAAGTAGTAAGTAGCAAAACAGGGAGAAGGATTATAAATAGGCATAAAAGAGAGAAATAAGACAAGAAAAATAAATTTATAGAAAAAAACAACTAATATTTAATAGGTGTGCTTAAAGATACTATAAAAGGAAAAGGGGATATGTTAACTATAAATCAGAGAAAATGTAGTTTGTTCACTGGTTATAAAATATGAAAAAATATATCTGTCTTAAGCTATTAAGTTACACATGATTTATCTGGCTTAAAAATATTAACATCTCTAAAGCACACCTTATTTTCATCAATAAGATTGCTACCAATAGCTATAAAAACCACCTTCACAATGCCAGAAACAGCAGAACTAATCCTTCACTTTCAAAGTAAATTTGCATGTACAGTCAGATCAGATTTTAGATTTCCAAATAAATTCACTATTTCCAAAGGGTCATTATATTAAACAAGTAAAAGGTAATATCTGAATTTTGGTGTGCTACTGTTAGATACGATTGAAAAAAGAGAAGAAAAAGTAAGTTATTGCTCAGTAACTTAGGTGATGCTAACAATTTCCTGACAAATGTAAGAGTGTATGATATGGATGGATAGGACATGGGCATAACTATAAAGGAGAAAGTTATATTTGAAAGCTAATTCCCAGCTGTCCCAGCCAAAATAAGGTTATTCTTATCCTCTTGTCTAAATTTCTTATCAGGCAAGACAATGGAACAAAACCTTGTTACAAAAGTTTTATTACATTACCAATTGGGAAGAGTAAATTTTAAAAAATAAAATATATAACCCTGCCAGAGCTTTTCAATGTTCCCATACTGCCAATTTTACCTTTCTTGGAAGAAAGACAAGCTCTATTTTTTCCCCACAGAGAAGTATTCATTGTAAGGCATAATTCGCCAGCCCACAAAGGAACAGTACTCTTCCTGTGAGCCTTCAATTAACTGTATGCTTATAAATGACATTTCCTCTGAATGTGTATTGAAACTCACCTTATAAAATCCACAATGGTAGAGCAGTTCTTGGTGCTAAGGGACTATGATACTATTTCATGATACTAAAACAGGAATATTATAGTTTAAATTGTTCATGCGCCTAGCCATCATCAGACAATTTAAATACTAAAAGAGATAAATGTTCTAACCTCTATTTGCGTTATTTAATGTTGAAATAATGAATGATCCTGTATTTTTAAAAACTAAAGACTTTTAAAGTAATATCAATAATAATAAAGCATTATTATCAATATGATTGCTGCATGAGCTCTTGCATCATGCCAGGCACTATTTTATGTAGTTTATAGGAATTAACTCATTTAATCTTTATAACAACTCTACTGGTTAGGTATTATTACTTCCCCAGTTTTGCACAAAAGGAAACTAAAGCACAGAAAAGTAACTTGCTCTAGGTTATGGAGCTAATAAAGTGGCAGAAGTAGAATTTGATATCCAACTGGTCTCACTCTAGAGTTTACATTCTTACCTGCCACACTATATTACACTAAGAAAACATTTGAAAAAAATCTTACTATATTCATTTATTTACCTGGGATTTGATGTTTTTTAAAGTAAAGTAATTCACAGTTCTCTAAGAACATAGTCTTATTCATAGAACATATTTGCTGAAAGTACTTCCATACTCTGGTGGAATTGTATTTATAACCTAATTGTTTACATCATTAGGATAACTTTGAATCTACTAGGTTGAGGGATGTGCACTAGCAGTTCACATTGCATGGAAATCCGATCCTTATTTTACAAGGCTAATCTTTGGGTCATGTATCCAATGTATATTTAATCCTGATTAGGCTTAATGAGCAGATTAAAACACACAAAGAGGTAAGACAAAATAATAGTGCAAGTTTTTAAAGTGTAGTTTCACTGCACTGCGGAAGCTTAATGTATCTAATTTTGCTATGCAGCCACACCAAGTGGTTTTATACTTCGGCTTTCATGCCCAATTTACTAAAGCACTGCATCCAGGAATAGTTCATCTTTAATAGTATATCATACTTTATATTTTTATTAAAAAAGAGAATGGGCCTTATTAACAATTATGTGCAGCATAGCAATACTTCATATATCTTCATCATAACATAGGTATAGTTATGCATAAGCAAACTTCACATTAAGTTTCGGAAACAAATATACATAAACTTACCCTTGATTCAGCAATATTTCTAGGGTCACTTATTTCAGCACCAATTAAAGGACATGGGAGTAGAGACTGGTTGATACAATTTCTACACTGTAAGTAGCTGGTTAAAGAACATTCTTTCGTATTCCAGATGGCATTTAAAGATAAACCTGTCTCCATGCCTACAAAAAATTAAAAAAGGCCTTTCATAAACCCTGAACTACCAGATTCAACATCTCAATTTCACTTATAAGGGTCTAACAGAAAGCGGAGTGGATGTTAAGATTGGGTAACATTTTTGAACACCATTACTTTAACATATTTAACTTTTACAATCTTTAGTCTAACATAGAAGAGTATAGAAAATAAGTTTAAAAAAGAGTAATAGCTTACATTTATAATGCCTATTATATAATTTCATTATTTTATTTTCACAGCAATGCTATGAGGTAATTATTATTGTCCTCATTTTATGGGTAAAAAACAGTTTCGGGGAGCATAAATTAAAGTCAGAAAGCAGTAGGCTGGGATTTAAAATGTCCAAATCCAAAACTCATGCTTCAGTCCTTTTGGCTTGGTGCCTTCCTCAGAATCAAAATTGTTTTCAAGAGAAAAATGTAATCCTTTGTTTTCAAATAAAACTATGTATAGTTGAGAACCCTATAAATCTCCATATTCTACAATCATAAAATTGTTCTACATTAATTGTGAAATGGGACTTTTCATAAATTTAACGCCAGTGAATTTAAAACAGAAATTTGTTTATCATATAAGTCTATGAGAATGTAATTTCCCACAATTAAAATAGCAAAGTAATTTTGCTCAAGCTTTCACATGGTAATACATCTGCAGGAGTAGCATTCCTTTTACAGTACATTCATAACAATAACAGATATCACTATTACATATTTGGTTTCAGAACAAAAAGTTTCTCCATATTCTTCAGTTGAACAATCCACCAAACAAATTTCAAATATGCAAGGACAATCTTCTTTGTGTTGGACTGCCTTTGGTATAAAGTGAGTAAAACTCCAAGTTTTTATGGAGGAAATGAGAGTTCCATGTGTCGAATGAGCACTTGCTACCTTCTGTAGGAATTAATGGTACTACACAACAAAGGTGTACAGTTATGGCAGAGAAGAGACAAGAGACCAAGAGAGAACCTCTCTTAAACACTGCACTCCCCAGCCTCTCTTGCGATTGAAATTTATTTGTGCCTGGAAGTCGCTAAAAAAAGGAGCGGAAACTCAGAATGAGATGTTGGAGGCAGCACAGAAAACAATTAACAACATAGCTTTTCACTTCAAGCTTAAGTGTATGCAGTTGAAATGGGAAGAATTTGTGTAAAAGAGGACTATGAATCTACGCAAAGTTGTAATTCTCAAAACTATCTTACAATCTTCCACACTATACTAGGCCAAGAAATTTTAACAACCACATTTTCATTTTTTGATAAATGAGTACATTCCCACAAGAAAGAATTTCCAATTCCAGAGAAAATATTGAAATTGGTCAAAGCTGCAAAGTACTGACGTGAACATTATTAGAAACATATGATCTGACCATATGTTTCTGCAGACATTTGTAACCAAAGTAAACATTCAGACTTGTCCTGAATGGTCCACTTTTGAGGCGGTAGCAACAAAAAGAAATTCCAACTTTTACTTTTAAGGGTCTTTTATACTTAGTATTGAATGAATGTATATTATCATAGAGCTCGTTGCCCTCGAATTTTAAATAGGAAGAAAAGGGTTTAGAAGAATCCACTGATGTTGAAAATGGTAAATGATAGGTGTCTGGGTTATCTGAAGTAAGCATTTTGGAACAGAAGTAATATGCTTTGCCTTGTCCCTACTGCTTCTAGGAAGAGTAGACAAACTTATTTCTAAGTGAGTGTAGGGCTGGGATAAAGAATAGTACTGTTTAGCATACTCCTTTTTACCCAACATTGGAAACAGGTTTTGGTAGAATAAAAATGAACATGATGAGCAGACCTGAAAGTAGCTGGGAAATTGTACAAGGGCAGTAGGCAACCTGAGACATATTTATGCAAAGGTAAAAACACTTGTGTTTATGGGTCATTTGTTATTGCTAAGCATCTATCCTATTGTTTTTTAGAAATAGCTGGTAGAGCCCAGCTTCTACCCTGGAGGTTGCTCCCATGAGTTACGGCCCATCCTTTACCCAGGTCAAGCCTGCCAAAGCATGCATGGGACCTGGACTTGTGGTTTTGTTTTTTCTCTTTTGGAGTCAGTATCAGACACAGACAGATCAATGCCTCATCTGTCCTGATGTGACTTTTCTTACTTATACATTTCTTTGTTTTGAGAAAAATTTGAAATTCTTTTTTATTTTTCTTCCTTTGCAATTCTCAAGTCAATGGAACATATTTTAAAGAGCAATTTTTAAAATTGCTTTTCATTTGAGAATACACATGAAAATAAAAAAGTTCCTTATTTACATTTAAGGGGTTTAGAAAGTGGCAAGAAAGCAATATAGCTATTAAATACGTTTACCTTCAATCTTTACTGAAGTCTGATAAACCACTAATGTGGTTTTTAAATGGTTAAGGGCAGCACTGTCCCCGGTGACATAAAATGAATTTTCTTCTTCTGAACTGTACGCGGACTCAGTTAAGCAATGGCAAAGGGATTCTGTGCAACTTAATTTAACATTTGGTAAGATTCTTTGGATTTTTATCAGCATAGCATTCTTGGAAAAAACTTTTTTTAAAACTCCTATAAGAAATAAGGTGAGAGAGATTTAAGGAAAGTATATGACACTAGCAATTATATTAATTTTCTAGAAATATACCTCTGGTTGCTGTAATTTATTAAAATTAATTTGTGTATGTATGTTTGTCAATCAGAAGACAACTCAATGGAGAATTATTACACATAGTGGAAACAATAAACAAGTAAATATATTGTCATTAAAACCTAATATCACCAACTTCTCATACCACTTCTCATAATAAACTCTATAGTTGGATGCAGTTACAAAGAACATAATTGAGTGGCCTTTTAATTAGTATTTTAATGTGTTAATTTCTTGGTTATCTAAAATTGTGCTTTTCTCTAAGAATGCTGTAAGAAATCAATTTAATATGAACTAAACTACATTGAAAACAGTGTGGTGTTACCATCAATGACCTTGATCTGTATACTATGCTCTAGGACTGAGTTTATATTCCTCAATAAATGTTAATATATTTTTGTTTAATATAAAAAACTAGAGTCCTGGTGCATGGGGCCCTCAGCTTGGTCTGCGCCCTCTTGCAATCCGGGACCCCTCAGGGAATGCAGCAGTGCACTAAGCGCCAGGTGGCCAGGAAGGAGCCTGAGCTGGAACCACGCCACTCACACTCATCCTGGCCCACTGCGCCTGCTGCCACTGCTCGGTAGTGCTGCCGCAGAGTCCAGAGAGGCTCCCGCCATCGCAGCTGCACTCACCAGCCGTGAGTCCAGCTTCTGGCTGAGTGGTGCTCCCTCTGTGGGAGCAGACTGACCACCAGGGGAAAGCTCCTGCACCGAGCATCTGCCCCCTAGTGGTCAGTGCACACCATAGAGACTGGTTGACCAGTCATTCTGGTCATTGGGTCATAATGGTTGCTTAGGCTTTTATATATATCTAGATACTATGATTCTGGAAAGTACTCCTTTGGGGGAAAAAATAAGAGAATGAGGCTTGCTTTCAGAATTCTAAGACTATGCCTTTCAAAAAGAGATTCTGGCAAACAAAGGTCAACTAAAATGAATATAAAAGTACTAAAATACATCAAAATGGTGGAAAGAGTTCCAAGACCTTGACTGAGCTCTCATTATAACATACCCTCTTCCTCATTTATAAAATAAGAATACCACCTATATTGTTGACTTTGAAAGCTCTATAATATACTACATGGCACACTCTAAAGCAACATAGAGGTATCTGCTATGTTCTTGCTTTGTTTTGCTTCCTTTATAAGTAAAGAATCCAGAGTAGAGAGGTTAAGAGACCAGAAGATGGGAACATCAGGAAAAAACAGCATATCTTGAATTTCCTCAAGAACATATTTTTGTTTTGTTTTTTTCATAAAAACTTAAGAGAAAATTGCCCTGGCTGTGTGGCTCAGTTGGTTGGTGAATCAATCCAAACACCAAAAGTTTGCAGGTTCCATCCCCACCCAGTCAAGGCACATATAAGATGAAACAGATTGATGTTTCTCTCACATCTATGTTTCTCTCTTTCTGTCTTTCCTTTCCTTCTGGAAAGAGAAAGGTCACTAGAGTCTAGAAACTGGTCAAATGAAAAAGGTATTTACGAGAGCCAAGTATCATAACAAAGTCAAGAGAAAGTAAATAAGTTTATAGAATGCTCTACTCAATTTATTTAGTCATAGTCAGTTAATATAGTGTTGGGAGTATAAGAGTAAACAAACAAAGATACCCCCCTCCTCCAAAAAAAATCCCTGATCTGCCCTATGGATTTTTCATAGAATGTTCTCAATGGATTTCAGTGTTCCTTTGGTAACTTCTTTTGTGTTTTTTTTTTTCAATGTATATATATTTTAAGATACTGAAATAAAATGTAAAAAAAACAAACAGAAAATAAGTCTTCACAATACGTAAGTCTTGCTAGTAAAAGAATAACTACATAGAACTTTTTTTCCAAAGACGCTCTAAGTGTTTTTCAGCCAACTTTGATGGTGCAATGCTGAGATAACAATTACTGTAGATTATTGTTTTAGTTTCCTAACAACTAACATTTGGACAATACTTCAGAATTTATGGAGCACTTTCACATATTGTATATCATCTCATTTAATCCTCACAATAATTTTCTTAGGTAGCTCACCTTTCCCCACTAGAAAATAAAGCTAAAGCTCACTAAAGTAAAATACTATGACCAAAGCCACTCTGTAAATAGTAGGGCCAAAGCTCACACTCATTCCTTTGACCCCCAATTCTGTTATCTTTCTCTTTGCCTGATATTTAAAAAAGCTTTAATGTGCCCTAACCGGTTTGGCTCAACAGATAGAGTGTCGGCCTGCAGACTCAAGGGTCCCAGGTTCAATTCCAGTCAAGGGCATGTACCTTGGTTGCGGGCACATACCCAGTAGGGAGTGTGCAGGACGCAGCTGATCGATGTTTCCCTCTCATCAATATTTCTAACTCTCTATCCCTTTCCCTTCCTCTCTGTAAAAAAATCAATAAAATATATATTTTTTAAAAAGCTTTAATGTTCTCTACTGCATTGATATTCAAAAAATTTAATTTATCTCTTATGAAATTATTTATCTTCATTTTAAAATGAGAAAACAGAAATTCCAAAAAGTTAAGTAGCTTGATCAAAGTAAGTCAGCAGGTGGAAATGGAACATTTCCAAGTCTAATGATAATAAAGTCCATGTACATTAAAAACAACTTTAAAGATTAAAATATGAAAATATTAATACAGCAATCTACGCTATTGTAATTGAGGTGAACCTATACTAAGGATGACACAAAGTAATTTTTTATATTTCCTACCTCCTTCTGCTTTAGGTAATAGTTCAGTTCCACAAATAATACAATAAAGTCCTGACTGGCAAGGCAGCTTACTTGCGTCCTTTTACAACATATAAGAGAGATCAATGTTTGAAAGAATGGTTAATATTAAAGTATGACTACCATCAGGCAGTTTGAAAATAAAAAAGAAAATATACCTAGGTAATATTTGACACAAAGTAATAGCTACCAGTATTTAATATCCTTAAATCTTTTCAACTACTATGAATCATATATAAATCATGGCATCTAACTTAGTCTGCATAAATAATACTCCAATGATATAATCTCATATTTTATAATAGCAAGAGGCCAAATGAAATATTTTAATATTGAGCTTTGTAAATACTGAGGTAAAATAATTTAATGTGAAATGATGAAATTTTGGGGGAAAGCATGAACATCAAAATCATAGAAACTGCTTAGAAAAGACCAAGATTTAAAAAATACAAGTCTATTATGAAGAATAGAAAAGTCTACATGACTATGCCTTGTTAATAAATATTCCTTTTAATTGGTATTTATCCTTAGATTTTCAAAGGTTAATTTCTGGGAATAGTAAGTTTCATATAGCTTTTGTTTTCCTTCTAATACATTGAAGCTCTTTCATTATAGAGTGGAATTTGGTATAAGATGGGCTGTTTTGGACCTAGTCCAAGAGTGTAGTTACTGAAAGCACTTCATTCTTAGGAGGTTTCACCAATAAGGTGATCCACTGGCTCAGATCCCTTGGATATTATAACAAGGCTCCATTGTAGAGTACAGGAAGCCAGGCAGCTAATGGTTCGTTCTATCAAGTGAAAGCTTAAGAAACAAAATTCTTTTTTCTTTTTTTTGGTAGGCATGAAAATCGTTTAAGGCTAGAGAATTAATAAACCTAGGTCATCCGTCTAAATTTCCATTCCCTGAAGTGATGTTCTTTATTGTATGTGTAACAGCTGCACAGATACTTCATGTTATGGTTTTAGCTTCCTTAGACATTCGTTGTCTGATATAGTCTTAAGTTTACTTTTTGTTATTAAAATTTTCAATATTAACTTTCTATTTACAAAAGTCTGAAAACTACCAAGAATTCATAAAGGTTAAAGTAAAATCTTGTTTAGCTCATTAATAAATATTAAAAAGAGCACAAGCAAAAGTAATTGTTAGGTAATCATATACCCCAAAAAATGACATCACTGAGATTAAATGATTATAATAACCAGTCTTTCAAGTACTTTTACATCAGGCACTTTGATTTTGTGAAATGTTATAGGCAATCCTAAAGAATGAAATATTCTGAATGTGTTTTACCATAGAAAAATAACATGACACAGTCATTGCAGAAAAATAATGTAGGAAAGTGTTAAAAAAATTAATGTCTTAAAGATCATAAGGAAAACTAAAAACAAAGCCTTGTGTGAACTTTGGAACAGTGCTAAATTAAAAACCATGTAATAATTAAATGCATAGTGGTAGCAGAGTAAGAATTGTCATTAATTTCCAACATAGCTATTACAAATTTTAAATGATTCATCTAAATTTCAACAGTTAAGACAGAACACATCTACTCTTTACATTGTACCTTTCTTCCATGAATAAAGCCCTTTCTCCAACTGGCAGTTTTCCTGGTTCGTGGCCTGTATGTTCTATAAACTTTCAGCCCTTGAATAAATTCAGTATTAGATAATTACTTCAGATGCATCAAATGGGTAAAGCAAATTACCTGATAAGGTATTTCTAAAGAATGAACCAAATAATTTTCCTTCTAACCATATAACAATTCTTTATTATTTTTTAACTTTATTTTTATTATTGACAGTATTACAGATATCCCCAGTCTCCCACCCCCTTTACCCATGTCCACCAGCTCCTGTGCCCTCTTCCCTCTGGCCATCACATATAACAATTCTTTATTGTTGGTTTATTTATCTATCTATCTATCTATCTATCTCTCTATCTCTCTATCTCTCTCTCTATCTCTCTATCTCTCTATCTATCTGTCATCTTTGTCATCATTAGGAAGTTTCATATAAAGTAAGGATGCACGCTAGATATGATTAACTTACTAACTAATAACTGATAGTTTGCCATCTGCCAGATACTCTTATAAATGCTTTTATATTTTAATGTATTCCACTCTCTAAAACATCTCTTTAAAAGGCATGTAATCACCAATGAAACTGTTCTACAACCTGCTGTATTATATAGGTTAGTACTTTTGCAATATCCACTCAGTCAAAATTCTAACTTAGGGACACAATATAGATATATACCTGATTCAAAATTGACATTATACAAAATGTTTGAAACACCTCTTAGAATTACTAAAAGCTGGGCACATCTCTACATACATTCCAAATAATAGAATTTTTTAGCTTTCAGCTAGTGGTTCTTAACCTTTTGGTCCTTTAAATACAATTCCTTATGTTGTGACCCAACCATAAAATTATTTTTGTTAATACTTCATAACTGTAATGTTGCTACTGTTATGAATCGTAATGTAAATATCTGATATTCAGGATGGTCTTAGGCAACCCCTGTGAAAGGGTCATTCAACCGCCAAAGAGGTCGCAACCTACAGGTTGAGAACCGCTGCTTTATAGACAGTTCGAAAGGAATAAATATTACAGAAAGGGGATAATATTTGAGATCAACTTGGATAATAATAAGATATGAATAAAATATAATGTGCTTGGTTTTTCTCATGTAGTTTACCAATTTTTCTAAAGGCAATGTTTTAAGCACAGTATTATTAAAATAAATATCTTGCTTCTCAAATTATTATGTACATATTCATAAAATTAGTCCCTTAAAGGTAGATTAGTATCATTTCATCTACTCTATAAAATGGTTTGCTTAACTTCACTCATTTTAGAACAAAAGCAATTGGAAAGTAATTCAGAGTAAAATAACATACATTACTTTAAATTATAGATCTTTAAAGCTGAGATTTACATGATTTTATAGTACTAAATCCTGCATTTCACAGTTAAAACATTCCCTAAAAGGCACAGTAATTAACATGACTAAGCTAATTAGTGGCAGAGCCAGGAATAGAGCCCAAATGTCTTTTCTTCCTCCACCTGGTATTCTTTCTGCTACTCCACTACCCTTACCGGCAAATTTAGAAATATACCACAGAGGAGAAATTATACCCTTTGAAAACAACTTAGAAATTACCTTCTAATCTAATGCTTTGTAACTTATTACTCATTGATCAACTAAAAAAATATGTGATACTAGGTGGGATAAATACATCCCAATCTCTAGTTGAATGCTTTAACTGGTAAATTATCAATTTGAACTATGCTTAAAAGTTATGGCATCCACTGCTATAAAGCAGTTAAGCTGTATTCAACAAAATACCAACAAAATAAAAGTAAACAAATGCATATGTAATAATTTATCATCCAAATAAATGTAAAATAAACTTGATTGTTGGGAATTCTGACTTGGAAATAATAAACCTCTTCCACAACTTCAACAGCTCATAAAATTTCAATTCAAATTACTCACAAGAAGCCTAAATGTCCATAAAATAATAGATATTTCTTAGAAAAAGATTAGTGAATGTAATTTTGGAATGAGAAGAGCATTTTTTATAACTATTTTTGATAAGAAGTATAGTTCCATTCACAAAAACCTAGTCAAAACTTACAGAAAGACTGAGCTGTAAGGGAACATTTTAAAGCTACAATTACATGTTTACATTTACTTACCCAATTTACATATTAAGTTTTTTATCTTAATAGTTGCAAAATTAAAGCCTTTATGCTAAAACATGTCACTTTTCCTCCCAATGATAATGAAGCTAGATAATCAGAATTGAAAATTCAGAGTCCTTCATTTGTATAACTTTACATAAGTTTACTTAAAACATGTTTGATTTTAGTTTATCAAACAAACAAAACACAAGATGTCAATTTAAAATGCATGCAGTTTTCTTCCTTAATTCTTGATTATTATTAGGCACTTTAATACAAGAATAAAATTTTGAAGAAAACTTTGATTTCTAAAAGAAATGTCAGACCAATTTGAGGTAAAATCTATAATAACTGATTTACACTGCTGTTAATTTTTATGTATCAGATGAAAACAAATGAAGAAAAGTACAATATATATTTATGCAAAATTTAAAATGCCTTAATTTTAAAGAGTTAGACTTAGCTAATGTATAAGTTATCATTTATAGTAAGAGATTAATATAAGTACAACATATTTTTATAGCTTGACAGTTAAGTATTATTACCAGGGAACACACCTTTATTTTTGGGAGGAGACTGTTTAAAGTGCTTTATATCCATTTCATGAGTTTTCCCCAGTTCCAATTCATTTATATGAGTTGTTTTTATATTATTACCAATATCATCAACTTTACTTTCTTCAATATGCATGAGTCTATTTAACTTTGTGTCTGGGCAATCCTCGACTTTCATTTTCCTGATTGAATCTACTTCTTTTGTAGCCCTACTTTCAAAAAGATCTTTAGCTAAAATACAATTTGAATTATTGGCCAATCCACTGTCTCTATCAGTTTCGACTAGTTCATTTTTTTCTTCATTTGTATCTACAGGGTCATAAAGTTCAGGCGTAAAATAGATAGATTCATCTTCTGCTTCTGTTTCAAAAGTTCTATTTGAAGTAGAAAATTTATCTTCTTCACTCACTAGAGATAATTCCAGGTCTGGATCCAGAGCTTTACAGTAGAGTAGCTGTTTGGAATGATCTTTTTTAAGAAGAGCAGCCTCAATCTTTATTGATGGAATAACAGTTTCTGACTGAGGGCATGGTTCAAATGATGTGTTTACTCTTAGAGATGAGGACTCAAATTTATCAGTGAGTGGCAAAACACAATCCTTTTCTGTTTTAGAAGTGGAAGAACTAGAGGCACAGTCCTCTGATGACCTACACTTCGTTGTTGTAGTCAACATTTTACCAGAAAAACACTGTCCCAAAGAATTAGAACTAGACCAGCTAACTCTATTTGTTTGTTTGCTGAAGGTTGGGCTTGTGGATCTGGAAATCCCAATCTTTTCTGCTTCCATTGTCTGGGCAGACTCTTCCAATAATTCTGGATCATCTATGAGTACAAAAATGTAAAAATGTTAACTTTCTGTTGCTAGCATAATAATTGTTTTATCAAAATGGTTTTTGTTAGAAATACCATAATAGCTGTAAAGGAGACAAAATCCTGAGCCTACAACCAGTAACAGTACTTCCATCTTAGAATGGAAATCACAAAATATTAACTCTGAAAAGAACCTTATGTCTCCAGTGAGTCCTAACCCAAGTTATAATGCTGTATGGTATATTTTCAAATCCCTCTCCAGGAGCCTCAGGAGTGAATGAGAAAAGGAGTAAAAAGAGGAAGAGGGCTGAATAACAGAGGGAACAGGCTGTAACAATTTACTTTTTAAATCCACTAACTAGTTACTGACCTAGACTAATTCCCTTAAGGAAACTGACACTACACAGACTAAGATATAAAACTGGTTAGTATTCAGACCTGAATTAGAACCTAGGTTTCCTGATTACCAACATAATTACCTTGAATTCACTATGACATTTATTGTATACTAGAGGTCCAGTGCATGAATTTGTGCACAGGTGGGGTGCCTCGTCTTGGCTGGTGATTGGGGCCAATGGGGGCCAGCTGGCTGGGGGTAGGGACTGCTGGAGGTTGGCGGGCCATGGAAGGTTGGCTGTGGGAGCACAATGACTACCAAGGGGCAGCTCCTACATTGAGCATCTGCCCCCTGGTGGTCAGTGCGTGTCATAGTTACCAGCAGGTAGTCCAGTTGTCCATTTTAATGGGCGCTTGGCTTTTATGTCTACAGATAGAAGCATGTACTATAAAATAAATATTTAAAATCTGATATATTAAACTATCATATATTCATTAAAACAATTGAAATAATACCAATTATATATCCACAGTTTGGCAAACTTTTTCTATCACAGGCCAGACAGCAAATATTTTTGGTTTTGTGGGTCTTATTATATTTGTCACAACTACTCAATTGTGCTGTTCTAGTGTAATAAGTACTGCTGTTCTAGTGTAATAATTACTCAACTCCACCTTTATATATAATATGTAAATGAATGGATGTGACAGTGTTCCACTAAATTATATTTAAAAGAAACAGATAGCAGGCCAAATTTGGTCCAGAGGCCATAGTTTGCCAATCCCTGATATTGACCATTATATTCTAATATATTTTGAAATATTTTTTATCATTTAGAATACATGACTTCATTTCCCTAAACTAAGAAATTCATGTAAGAAAAAGACCTATAAGTGAGACCAATTTTCAATAAAACCTTTAGAAAAACATCTAGCATTTGCATAGTACTTTACAATGCTGTAATATTTATGTTGTTAAATCTTTACAATCCAACTTTGAGAAATAGGTATGCAGATAATCCTTTTTCTAGTAAGACTCAAAAAAGTTAAGTAACTTGCTCCTGGTGACAAAGCTAGTTAGTAGAAAAGTTGTGTTTTTTTTTTTAAATAGATCTTATTGTTTTTTTACAGGCAGGAAGGGACAGGGATAGAGAGTTAGAAACATCGATCAGCTGCCTCCTGCACACCTCCCACTGGGAATGTGCCTGCAACCAAGATACATGCCCTTGACCGGAATCGAACCTGGGACTCTTGAGTCCACAGGCCGATGCTCTATCCACTGAGCCAAACCAGTTAGGGCAGCAAAGTTGTTTTTGTTAGTTTTTTAAAATATATTTTTATTATTGATTTCAGAGAGGAAGGGAAAGGGAGAGAGAGAGAAACATCAATGATGAGAGAGAATCATTGATTGGCTGCCTCCTGCAGGCCCCACACTGGGGAATCAAACCATGATCTCCTGGTTCATAAATCAACGCTCAACCACTGAGTCATGTCAGCCGGGAGTAGTAGCAAAGTTTGTTAATGGAAAATCAGAAAATGTGCTCAGCTCTCCTGACAAAAGTCTGCTCCCATTCCAATATACTTTACTACTTCACTGATTTATAACAATACTTCACATTACAAACCAAGATATTTAAGGACATTAATCTATAACACAAAAATATCACTTCACGACATATAATGGAAGACTTTTCTATCAAATGAAAATGGACAAAGCTTTTCATACATTTGTCCTTCCTGGAGGTGATATCACTTGGGAGAGATGAACTTTTAGTTATTCATTTTACAACATTTTAGTTCTTAGGCACACATTTTGCTTTACCTTCCCTAGGATTTTCTGGTAATAGATGATTTGTTGCTTCTAAAAAGTAAGGTGAGGTACTGCCCTTTAAACAAGCCACTTCAAGTGTAGACTGACTGTCCTGTATAGACTTTCTGTCCTCTTTGGATACATCAATGAACTTCTGGTGTTTTTTGGAAAATTCAGCCAAAGATTCCAGGGCACTTTCAAAGGTTGAATGGTGCTGAATCTGCTGCCGTACCCATTTAGAAAGTCCTAAGGAAAAAGGAAACACAGGGAAGAAACTTTGGTTATTTTACATTACTTATGATATTTGGTTATATTATGTATTAAGAAAAACTTGGATAATTTTTCTAATGAAGTAATCTAGAATTTAGAGTATACAGAATGGTTCTCAATACTTTTCCTGCCTTTTTACCATCATATGTACAATATGCTCATATATCAGTAACGTTCTCTTTATATACAACGATTGTCAACTGGAGAGAAGAAAGAGGCAATGGGAGTAAAGTGAGGAAGGGCGGAATTTTTGTCAGTTTAGAGTAACTCAGGAATAAAGCAAATTTAATTTCATAAATCCCCACAAAAATTGGCTGTCTTTTCATTACAGGAAAACTAGAAGTTGTAAACAACACAATTTTGCATACTTACTTTCTAAATTTCACTCCTTTTGCAAAATAAATTCAACATTTCATTCCCATAGGTTTTTTGTTCCTTTTTTCCCCTAATTCCAAATATACCTTAAACTACTCTGGGGGCCAAAAGGAATAACACTGTTTTAGGGTAAAGCATGTCCTATCTAAATGTTACATTATTTTTAAAATATACAAATAATCAAGTTGTAAGGGAAAAAACTTGATCTATGACATATGAAAAATGCATTAACATGAACCATAATCAAATCTAAGGGGCTTTATAGTGATACTTCAGAATGAAATTTAAAATCAGATATTCTAACTTTTAAAAAATAAATGTTCTCTACTAATGTTACTAAAATTATCATCATCTTTCGGAATAATTTAAAAAGTCACTGTGGCCATGGCTTGTGTTTCAGTTGGTTGGGTACTGTCCTGGGCACCCAAAGGTTGCCAGTTCAATTCCTAGTCAGAGCACATGCCCAGATTGCAGGCTTGATTCCTCTCTCTCTCCCTCTCCTCCTCTCTCTAAAAATCAATAAAAAATATTTTAAAAATAAAAATAAAAAGTCACTATGGTGACTACTATCTTTGATTTCAAATACATTTCTTTACTTGTTTTTTAATGGAGTTTTAATATCAGTCTATACGTATAAAAATTGAATTTTAACGGATATCAGTCATCAAAAGAAATTTGTATTTTGTGCTATTATTGCCCAGATAAGAAAAAATTTCACACTTTGAGTCTCAAGAAAAAAAAATATTAAAACCAGACAGAAAAAAAAATTAATTAAAAATAATCTCAACAAATCTGAACTATAAGGTAAAAGATTAAGTTCTAGATTTTAAAATAAAAAAAATTAAATAAGAGTTTCTTTTAAAGTTCTTTATTTTTGGTTGCTAGGAGAAAATAATTATACCACCTAATAATACGAAGAAATTTTAGTACTATAGTTAGCTTTTCCATTTTGATCATTTTGTAATCAAAGTAAGCCTTTTCAGTGTAAAATGTCAGTTTACTTTTGAAACTTGAAAGAATCTGAGCTCCACCTGGTGACTAAACATAAGCACTTAACATTCTGCTTTTAGTTATGTCTTGACCTAAGCACAACTGCTTGCTTTACATTCAAAAGCAAGACTAATAAGGCAACATTTGCTGCTTTAATCCATCCAAGGTGGATATGTTTTGATATCAAACCAAATATAATAATTAGGCTCTGAAATGGAAAAAGTATAGTCCATACTAATAGAAGGCTAATCTGAAACAAATTTAAAATTTAGCACCTTTTCATTATAGGGTAGTATGAACTTTCTATCATTAAAGATAATAATAAAGATGCAAATATTTCCAACAGTTCTTCAATAACTGATGGGTTCCTGGTATTGCCTCTAAAGGGATTGTGTTACTGCAAAATAAAGACTACAGATGTTCACCAACTCATGATGGGGTTACATCTTAATAAACCCACTGTAAGTTGAAAATATTGTTATGTCAAAAGTGCATTTAAAATACCTAACCTACCAAATATCATAGTTTAATAACTTAGTTTACCTTAAATGTGCTCAGAACACTTACATTAGCTTATAGTTGGTCAAAATCATCTAATATGAAGCCTATTTTATGATGCCCAGTATCATCAGAGAGTATCCTACCGCATATCACTATCCTAGAAAAGTTCCAAATTCAAAATTCAAAGCATGGTTTCTATTCAAAGTGTGTAACTTTTGTACCGTTGTAAAGTAGAAAAATCTTAAGTCACACCAATGAAAGTCAGGGACCACCTGAATAGAAATACAATATTTGTTCATTTCAATGGGGAGGAAATGACTATTTAATTTTGTGGCATGCAATAGTGTTTTTCCTTTTAGAAAATATGAGCTCTAACATAAACCCTATAATAATTGAAGCATTTCTAAACAAGCAAACAAGAAACACAACAACAAACCTGAACATAACCCAGAATGAAAGAATAAAGAATCCTAAGCAACAAAAGATGTGCTTAAACGTAAAAACTTAATATTTCGTAGAAAAGTCATTTCTGTAGAACAGCTTTTCCTCCTGACAATGCTAAATAAATTATTAGTGTTACTGAATCAAATCCCACATTCTATGAAATTGAAGGATCCTTACTGATTAATACTATGTTGATAACTAACCAGATTCTCCTCTATAAAGACTACTTGGTTTTGTTTAGCAAACATATAAGTACTAAAAGGCTAGAATTCTTTTCAATATTGATTTTCCATGTTTGATCTAAATATTCAAATTCTCACAATGCAATATACAGATGATGTAGATTAGAATTGTGCACCTAAAACCTATATAATTTTATTAACCAATGGCACCCCAATAAATTTAACTTAAAAATTCTCTATCCAATTCTTTGTCTTTAAAAATAGAAATCATTAAAGATTGTTATTAATTTATTACTCTAAGCCAACCTGTGAATCTTACCAGATATATACCGACTTGGGTTACTCCTGAAGCGGTCATCCACTAAAATAAGAGCTCCCCAATCATTTTTGTGTCGAATACATCTATAATATATAAGAAGAAAAAATAGATATAACTTTGAAAACAAAAGCTAAATTTCTAATGGGAAAGATAGAAGACTGAAAAAATCAATTATGTGTCATTGGTTTATATTCCTTTAATCAAACTCACATATATTTCTTTAATCAAACTAATTACTATGAGCAAGGTTATACTCAATACTTTGTACCAAAGTAGTTCTGTAACCATATCCCATACTTCTGCTGACTACTGATAACTCAGCATCCCAAAATGTTATATGCATTCTATTTTGAAAGGCAAAAAAATATATTTTCCAAAACTTTTCTTAGCCACACAGACTATTTTTCACCTTGTGCATTATATTGTTAGTTTTATGTAGATGACCTTTATTCTAGTTTAATGAGTTTTTATAAGTGAATGTTTAATTTTACAAAAATCTTGTATATGCACCAATTCATATGCTCATGTAGTTTTTCTTCTTTAGACTGTTAATGTGGTAGATTATATTGGCAAAATTTTGAATACTGAACCTTCCTTTCATTCCTAGGATAATCACATATGGTCATGATGCATTACTCTTTTTATAGATTGTTGGATTTGATTTGCTAAAAATATTAAAATTAAACATATAATTCAGTGGTTTTTAGTACATTTATAAGGTTGTACAACCAAAGCCACTATTATACAACATTCTTATTTCACCAAAAAAATTCCAGTGCCCATTATTAGTCATTCCCAGTTATCCCAATTATTTTCCACCCCTGGCAACCTCTAATCTATTTTCTGTCTTTACAGATTTGCCTATTTTGGGCATTTCCTATAACTGGAGTCATACAATAGTTAGCATTCCGTGTCTAGCTTCTTTCACTTAGCATGATGTTTTCAAGGTTAGTTGTATCGCATATTGGTACTTCGATCTTTTTATGGCTGAATAATATCCCACTCTATGGATATACCATATTTTGTTAATGGGCATTTAGATTGTTTCCATCTTCGGACGATTATAAACAATAGTGCTATAATATTTGTATAAAGTTTTGGTATGGATACAAAATTTTTATTATCTTAGATATATAACTAGGAGTGGAATTGCACATTTTAAAAAAAAGAAACCACTGGAAATTTTGGAGTTGAAAAGTATAATTGACTAGGATAAAGAAATAATCAGTTTAATTAAAAATAAGTTAATTGAGCCCTTTCAATCAGAAAAGTATGCCCTTTAATTCTGAGCATTTTTCTGAAAATTATTTCTTTGCTATGATTCTTTCCCTTATTTTCTCTAGTCTCTTAATATGGATTATATCAGAAGTAGGTACTTACATACTGAACTTTTCTTTTTTAAAAGGTCTTTCCTATTTTTCCTTTGTCTTGTTGAGCTGGAAAATTTCTATTTTATTTTCTGAGCCCAATTCTTCATTTAAAATTTATTGCTGTCATGTTAATGTCTAGGAGCTTTTTCTTATTTTCTGTTCTTTCTTTTTGAAGGCATTTAGTTTACCACTCTATGAATATTACTGATACTTATTTTTTTAAAAGCTTTCGTCTATCCAGAGTTTAGCAAACTACGAACCACAGGGGGAAATCTGGCCCATATCTTATTTTTGTGCAGTCTGCAAGGTAGAAGTGGTATTTACATTTTTAAAGGGTTAAAGAAAAAACAAGAATTTGGATGCAAAACATATATGGCATGAAAAGCCTAAAATATATACTATGTGTCCCTTTATGTAAAAAGTGTGCTAACCCCTGTTCTATTGCACTATTTCTGTTTCTATGAGTTCTTCCACCCTGTTTTGTTTTGTTGGTATTATTTTGCTATTATTTTAGTTTCTGTATCTCATAATACAGATATTCTTTGAATATCAAGACTCTTGGGACTTATTGAGGGTGTGGCACTAATTCTTGGCAGTTCTGTAATCATGGGCGGAGCTTATAGGCTAAGAGGCTTCGCAGTAAGGTAATCTGGTAGGAGCAGGGCCACTTTGTCACTATCTGTAGACTCTTACTCATAGAGTGGTCAGTTTCCTGGAAGAGAAATACTGTACTTTCCTGATTTGTAGATATAAGATTGTCAGCTTACTCAGAACTGACAAGAAAAAGGAGATGGAGTTCTGACATTCAGTAGGTAGACTTTTCTTAATCCCCATCGTTAATACATCTTCGGCTGTACCAGGAGTTGAAGACTATATAGACTAGTTCAATCTCTCTAGAGAGTAAACCTGAATGGGGGAGGGAGCTATCAAACTATTTTTTATACTAACTTACAACCAATCCTCTGTGGTTAACCTTACTCTAACTGAAACTTTAGAATGCCCCCAAGTCCTAAGCTTCTCCATGACTGCATCTGGAGGATCTTCTTAGCTTTCATGACTATGGAGTTAAATGTCAGTTTTCTCTCGCCTGATAAGTTATCCAATCACTCATCTATTCTCCAGTGTTCAGAATTTGCTGACATCTCGTCTGTCATTGTCCCCCCTCTGCAGCTCCTCTTTAATTTTGTAGGTTTGGCATTTTTATTCCTTTACTATCATGGGATTTTGAGAAAGGGTGAAGATTAATATAAATGTTTGATTTTTCCAGAGGCTTAAAAAAATCTAAATATTATATGACATCCATTTTTTATCTAAAATTTTGTTATCCATGAGTTCCGAGGTGTATCAGACCATAAAATTGGGCAGAATGAGAACATTATAGGACAGTGTTGAAAATCATTAGAAAGTCAGGCTGGCACTCTGTTTTGGTTCCACTACAGTTTATATTTGAAGTGCCCTATGAAGAAAGGCATTTACCATAAGTTAAAACAGTTCAGAAAAACAGGTTCCACCTTTTCATTTTCCCATTGTTTTCATATTGCCTTGCTCAAATGAATTATGCCCACTTGAGACAAAGATACTTTTAGTAAAACAGACATGTTAGGAAACTCATAGTGCAGTTATAACCTGGTCACAAAACCATATGGTACATTCCTGAAAGCTGTTATTACATTTCAAGTACTTATATTACTTCAAATACTCATGTGGCCTTAAAAAAAGATAACACTTTTTAAACACAGTTTGTTTCTGTTTACTTTAGACCCTCTAGACATCCCTTGAAAGGACAGTGCCTAAGTATAAGCACCTTTTATGTCAATCAATACACATTAAGAGTATGATCAAATGATATAAATATTTACTTGGTTTTTAAATGGACACGTTCCTATAAGTTGTTACGTGTTTAAGGTGACCAGACGTCCCACTTTTGGCGGGACAGTCCCAATTTTTAACAGTTTGTCTTGCATCCTGTGGCTTTTTAAAAAAGTCCTGATTACTCTTTGTAATATTTTAAGTAATAAAAAAAAAAGAAAAGAAAAAAAAGAACCCCCCCAGTCAATGGTGTACCGCTTTAAATCTGGTTACCTTATACTTGTTGATACTGTTGCCCTTAAAAATCAATGACAGTTGTGTTACCCATTTTTTAATTAATAACATACTATAACTACAGTATTATATGTCAATATTAGAGGCCCAGTGCACAGATTCGTGCACCAGTGGGGTCCCTCAGCCTGGCCTGCGCCCTTCTCACAATCTGGGACCCCTTGGGGGATGACAGAGAGCTGGTTTCGGCCCGATTGCCACAGGCCAAGCCAGTGGACCCCACCGATGCACAAATCTGTAAACCAGGCTGGTTTCAGCTGATGCCTGCAGGCCAGGCTGAGGGACCCCACTGGTGCACAAATCCGTGCATTAGGCTTCTAGTATGTATATAAGATCTTTGGTTAATCTCTTCCTGCCCTTCCTCTCTCCCTCTTTCCCTCTAAGATTCATCAGTCTGTTCCATGTTTCCATGCCTGTGGTTTCCACTCCTGCGTTGAGCGTCTGCCCCCTGGTAGTTAGTGCACATCACAGCTAACAGCCAGTTGGCCAGTTACTTAGGCTTTTATATGTGTGTGTATGTGCATGCATGTGTGTGTACATATATACACACACACATACATACATGCATACTAGAGGTCCAGTACATGAAATTCGTGCACTTGGTGGGGGGGGGGGGCGTCCCTCAGCCTTGACTGCGCCCTCTAGCTGTCTGGGAGCCTTGGGAGGATGTCCAACTGATGGCTTAGTGGGCCTAACCTGTCAGTCAAACATCCTTAGCATTGCCATGGAGGCAGGAGAGGCTCCCCCACCAATGCCGCTGTGCTTGCCAGCTGTGAGCCTAGCTTCTGGCTGTGCGATGCTGCCCCTGTGGGAGCACATTGACCACCAGGGGGCAGCTCCTGCATTGAGTGTCTGACCCTGGTGGTCAGAGCGCATCATAGTGACTGGTCATTCCACCATTCGGTCATTTGCATATTAGCCTTTTATTATGTAAGCTATATATATTATTACAAATACATATATATATTACAAATATATATATTACAAATACATATTTTTTTCAATTCTAGAAAAGTAGGCTTTGAGGCTCTAGAAGCTCTCTGACCAATATGGTATAATGAAAAAAAGCTTTGAACCTGGCATTTTCCACTAATTCAACAAACATTAATTAACCATCTATGCCCCAAGCTGAGACATGGTTGCTGAAAATATAAAAATGTATAATACATGCTTACGGAAGGAAACAGAGAAATAACAACCTAATATAATACAATGAGATATATACTACAACAGAAATAATGTATAAAATACTAAGATTTCTTATAGAATAATTTCAGTTGGAGAAGTAAAAAGTGTATTAATTAAATGTTGGTGCCTTACAATATGAAATTACAATATAAAATGGTGATTTAAAAACGAATTCTACAAAGTACAAATCTTAATGAACCAGAATCCTTAGAAAAAGGAGATTATAATTAAATTTTATTGCCAGTTTGTGTTAATTCTTTGGTATCACAAGCACGGTTTAGTTTAACTCTTCTTAAATGGTTTGCTTTTGGAGGAACCAAGATGGCTGCATGAGGTATATACCTAAATCCGCAGCCTCCACAACTATATTTTTAAATATAACTATACAGATAAACGGCCATCCTCCAGAACCAAGGGAGGGGAGGCTTTGCAACCAGAAGGCAAGAGAAGGAGTGCTTTGAGACTGAGTGAAAGCTCCCTGCGCCAAAACTGAAAGGTACTGAGGGACGCGCGGAACGGAGGCGGCGGCGCGGGTGAAGGGGAGCGGCGGCTGCGCTCGGTCGGGTTCGCGGCTAGAGAGGAGATTGTGGACTCCCGGGGTCGCAAAGAGTGCGGTGCGGGCTGCAGGCCAGCGGGGCTGAAGACTAGCGATTTTCGGCCAGTGCCGTTCGCAGGAGTCACTGGCGCGGAGATTTGGGGACTGAAAGGCGCGCGCAGACTCAGCCGCGGAAAAGCAGCCATTGTGGGTTGTTCCGCCCCACCCCACCTACAACCCCGCCCAGCCCAAGCTGTGTGCCGGCCAGCCTGCAGCCGGGGCAGAACTCCAAAAGATCCAAACCCCAAACAACAAGGAGAAAAGCCCGCAGATCATTTCCTCCCAGTGATACCGCCCAGTGATAACTACAAGACTGTGCACTCAGCCTTCAAAGGCATACAACAAGAGTGTCCACCCCAGGTGATTGGGGAGGCTGAAACACTGGGCCCTATAGGACACCTAACACAGAAAGCCAGAATGCGGAGACTAAGAAGCAAATCCCAAAAGACAGAAAAGGAGGAACGCAAACGATTGGATATAGAGTTCAAAACCACGGTTATAAGACTTTTCAAGAATATTCTAGAGACTGCCGATAAATTTAGTGAAACCCTCGAGCATATGAAAAAGAACCAGCTAGA
>PVJC01012402.1:0-39740 GCA_004026665.1 Murina feae
TAATCTAATATGTGTGAAGTGTTATCACATGTAGTTTTGATTTGCATTTCCCTGATTAGTATTTTTTCACATGCTTATAGGGCAAATGAAAAACAGAAATGAGTACATATATTTTCTTTAGAGAAATGTCTACTTGGATTTTTTCTTGCCAGTTTTTAATTTTGCTTGTTATTTTTGTTGTTTAGTTATAAGAATTCTTTAAATAGTTTTGATACTGTTATCAGATTTATGGTTTTCAAATATTTTCTCCCATTCTCTGTGTTGATTTTTAGTTCTTAATCTTTAACACAAAAATTTAAACTTTTAACTCATCTCTATTTTTGTGTCATCTGTGTTTCTGGTGTCTCTAAGAAGGTGTTGCCTAAACCAAAATAACAAATATTTACTCTTCTGTTTTCTTATAAGAGTTTTATAGTTGTAGCTGTTATATCTATGTCTAGTATCCATTTTGAGTTATTTTTTTCACATTATCTGAAGGGTCCAACTTTGTTACTTTGCATGTAGATAGACAGTTATCCAGCAATATGTTGAAGAGAATATTATCTCCTCTTTGAATTGCTGTAACACCCTGTTGAAACACAATAGACTATAAATATGAGAGCTTGTTTCTGGACTCTATTTTATTCCACTGGGCTATCTGTCTATCCTTATCATAGTACCACACTTCTTCATTACTGTAGCTTTATGTATGTCACATTCTAAATATTGAAAAGAAACAAGCAAAATTAATTTTAACTGTGCATTTGACATCTCATATCTAAAGTATTATCTCCTTCTCTCTTCCTCCTGAAATCAACAAAAAATATGTATTTTAAAGTGGACCTGTTTTTTATTGTATTATCCCATTTGTATGAGTTGGAAGGAGAAGCAAAGGAATCTGTGGTGATAGCTATCAAAATAATCAGGCATTTGGTGGAGGAAGCTGAGTGGGAGAGGACAGGAGAGAGCTTTTCAGGCTGCAGGAAATTTTCTATATCTTGATCTGTGTGATGACTGAACAAAAGTAAGCATATGCAAAATTTCACCAGGTGGTGCACCTAAGATTTGTGCATTTTACTGCATGCATGTTACATCTCTATACAATGTCTGGAAGTGTTAAATGTATGATATGAAGCAATAAAAGATTCCCATAGGTCAAACAACCCAGGAGTGATAGGAATAAAAATTTAATGATGTAGAAGATAAGTCTTTTCAAGGAAATAAAGATTGCTTGGACTAGAGCATGATATAGAAGTTTTATGCTCATTTTAAGTCAGTTTGGTTGGAATATAAACTATTTTTATATTATGGCAGTTTTGGTAGGTAAATTGCTTTTATGATTTGAAATCTCTGGATATATTTAAAGGCAGGAAGAAAATAATTGCTATAATGAGTAAAAAAAGAACTACTTCTGCCTCAAGCTTACAAAGATACGAGGGCATTTAATGGAGCTTTTCTGTTAACTTTAAAAGCACCCTCTTTCCATATAATTTAATGATCCAGGAAGAGTTTTTGTGAATGGCAAACTATTGCTGGATGTAGCTAGAAAGGAAGTAGAGAGGGTAAGTGAGTTGGCTTATGCCATTAAAGACCCAGTAGACTTTATTCTATCAGTAAAAGACAAAATGAGGAAAATAAATGCACATTAGATATGGCACAAAAATAACAGTTAGTATTTTATCCTTAGTGCTTTGTTGTTGACAGTAGCTCTTTAAAGGATCCACTGGCTCTTAGAGATGACCAAGTAGGGGGAGAAAAAAATAAAATAGTTCAGGTTATTTACCATGACCTGGGGAGGTAGCTGACCAGTTTTTGTCTGTTCTATGTGGCAATTGTTTAAGCCTGTGTTTTAGAAGAAACTCCCTAGAAGTAGGGCTTGAAATAGGAATAACTTTGCCTGCGATTTCTTGGTGAAATATTTTCAAGTGAAATTTGTAGAAAAATGAGGGAGGCAGGATAGGGTAGGGTAAGAAGTGAGGCATAGATATGGGCCTGGCATAGTTGAGATTAGCCATAGACTAAGGCCATAGGGAGCTCTGGAGTGGAAATCAACCACAGAGGTGCATTACTACAGATGAGAAGGATGCTTTCGTTAACTCTCTATCAGTTAATACTCTTGGCCTGGTAGGGCAGAAGGGGCAGCAGGAAGTTATTAGCAGCCTATGCTCTCGGTATATGAGAAATGGGGCACTAGCCTGATGAAATGGAAGTAGGAGGAGTGGCAGTAGCATACGCTTTCCAGGAGTGTGAAAGTAGGAATCTTAAAATAACCTCACTCTTGTTTACCAATGGCTGATGATAAAGTGAATACCTGGATTTGTGTGTAAGTTAGTATTACTCAGACTTTAGAAATTTGCAAATCACATTCACGTTATTCACATTCATATATATATAAATATATATGTGTGTATGTGTATATATATATATAAAACTGTTCCTATATATATGTATATATAATTAAAATGCAAAATTTTATACATATATAATTATTCATATTCACACACATATATGTGTGTATATATAATTAAAATGCATAATTTTATGCATATATGATTAAATATATATAAGTAAATATATATGCCATTATCACCAAATCAAATTTATCTAATCAATTAAAATTGACATTTTCCCCTGTAAATAAATTGCACTTTTGTTTTAACAATACTGTCCGTGAAACTATATGTTTGAATGCTACATTCTTATTTTTAATTTATCTTTATTATTGAAAGTATTACAGATGTCCCCCTTTTTCCTCACTGACCCCCTCCACCCTCCTCCTGTTCCCTACCCAGGCTTCACCGCTTGCTCTATAATCTGTGCATTAGTGGATGTTAGAGATCAGTGCCTGCTCTTTCTACAGCCAGATAAAAATACATTTGAAGAGATTCAAGGCAATTTCATTGTTTTTAAACCCGACCTTATCTTTCCTATACATTCCTTCCACTCGATGTAAAATTGTTAATCGTTGGAATGCATATGCCATAATTGAAATTTCTGTCCTAACAAATGCACGTTTGCTTACTTTTCTGCCTATGTAAGCCCCACTCATTTCTCTGAAACTGGGAAACTCTTTCAGGGCTTCTTGAAGCTCTGCTCTCAGACTATAGTCCTCAGTGAGACCCAAATAAAACTCTTTCTTAAATGTACAGAGTTTCAGCTACCTTTTTATTGACAATATTTAAACACAATATTGCATTATCAGTAGTACAAGTACTGTTGTTTGAGCAGCATTGGTTTCAGGGTTGCCACATGTCACTTGATATCAAAATGTGATAGCCAACCTAGTACTGTATGTCATTTGAAGCTACCATCACAAAAGCTTAATCTTTTTATTAAGATGTTGATGTTTAAAGATCCCAGGGGCCCTGGCTGGTATGGCTCAGCTGCTTGGAGTATCCTCCTGTGCACCAAAAACTTGTGAGTTCGATTCCAGGTCAGGGCATAGCCCAGGCTTCAGGTTTCATCCCAGTCAGGGCACATGTGCGAGGCATCTAATCAATGTTCCTCTCCAACATTGGTATTGTTTTTGTTTTTCTCCCTCCCACTCTTCCTCACTCAAAAATAAAAAAAAAAAAAAAGAAAAGAATCTTTAAAGGTCCCAGTGTTATTGGACAGGGATCCAGCCCCGGAGCAGGAGGCTGAGGAGAAATGATCATAATGTCAAGGAAAGCTTAAAAATGTAGTCTGGCTCCACTCCAAACATTAAGATGCTTAAGATACATTGGTTTTAGTGAAAATGTAAACATAGAAATCAATGAAACAGAATAAAAATACACCTATGCAGTCAATCGATTCATGACAACATTACCAAAGCAATTAAAGAGCGAGGAAAATCTTTCCATAAGTGATCCTGGATCAACTGAATAGTCAGAAAAAAATTTTTTAAAAAGATCCTTGGCTGTTTGGCTATTACCTGACACTATACACAAAAAGAATCTCAAAATAGGTCATTAACATGAGTGTAAATTTAAAACTATAAATCTTGGAAAATAATGCAGGAAAAATATTGTGAATTTAGAGTAAACAAAAATTGCTCTAACACATAAAAACATGACTCATAAGAGAAAAACTGGGTAAATTTCACTGCATCAAATTAAAATTTTAGAAGTTCTTTAAAAGGCATTAGTAAGGAAACAAAAAGCCAGAGTGAGAAAATATTTGCAACACATACACAGGCAAAAGACTTGTATCCAGATTGTATTAAAAAATTGCCAATCCTAAAAGAAGACACATAACCTCATAAAATATGAATAGAGACTTCACTAAAGAAGAAATAAGCACATGAAAACACACTCAATATTATTAGCCATGAGGAAAATGCAAACTAAAATCAGAAAAAGTTACCAATACATACTGCTGGGCAAAGGGGTCCTGATTTTTCTTTTGGAGGATTTCTTTCTGTATTTTAATATCAGGTCTTTTCAATCTTCAAGGGCAAATATAACCAGGAATTATTAATAAGCCAATCCAAAGCAGGCATGCATGATTTCATTAGGTCAATTTTTTAAAAAATTATAATTCTAAAGATGCCACCTTTCATCTTTTTCACAATGAACTTGGGCAGTGCAGGATGCTCATTCTTGTGTGTCATTTCAGGCTTTCCTGGCTGCTGTCTCTCAGGCAGAGAAACAAGTAACACCAGCTCACACCTCTGGCTTTGTCATATCCATGCCTGAGGAAGCTCTTGTGTAGGTGATTCTGGAAATGTGGGGATTTAAGTTCCACTGCTTGAATAATTATGTCAGGGAAGTGAGATTTGTAGCTGTTGGATTGTGAGGCTGAGAGGGAAGAGAAGATGAAGGGTATTACTAAATAAATGTCCTGCTTATGCTGTTGGGATAGATACATCATCATCCCAGCTGTCACCAGTCACCACTAAATGAGTGTGCGTTTGTCACGCTTCATTTAGCAGGCTTTCAGAACTGGCTGGGCTTGAGCCTGACCAAGATTATAAGCTATATAAAGTCTCTACACCAGAGTTCATAATAAATCCAACCACAAAGCCAAGGCCAGGAGCGAAGGGAGCCAGGTTAGTGCAGGGCTTTGTGAAAGGGATGAAGGTGGGATCAATACTGCAGAAAGGCACTGGGGGAAGGAAGAAAGGCAGGCCTTTTCTGTAGATCAGTCTGCACAGATTTTTCTATTTCCATATGAGCCTCATTAACTGCAAGCACATCGCTATCCTCATCCTCATGACTCTCATCAATAACAGCTACTAAAGGGCAACAGAAACTGTGTAAATGTCCAAGGAATTGGGAGGAGCTTTTGCAAGAGTAGCTGGGGCAGGAAGTAAGAGTCAGTGCTGGGTATTGGCATTGTTACAACCCTGCTAGTCTATAAGGGTGTGCCTGTAGTCCATGCAAGGAAGCCGTGGCATAGGAAAAATATGATCATTTGTTGCAATCAATTAGAATATTTTTTATTCAATTTGTGTACGTACCTATGGAAACAGCTAGAAAAATGTGTGTACCAAGCAGCTGATCTCATCTTGAATGACCTTCTGAGCAGTGTAAGTTAGGAGAAACCTCCATCTCAAACTCTTCCTTTCTCAACTGCTGTGTGATTTGGATGTTTGCTCTGTACCAGCAAAGATGTACAGAATCAAAAGTGGAGGGGAATCGTCAGGGTGTTTGCTACAGCATGTGAATGGATGCCAGATTGTGGTCTGTGAAGCAGGAGGGAAGGCACAAATATATATGTAAAACTATATGGTGTCGCAGGGACTGGGGCAAAGCTAGGTACATGAGACTGTCCAAACCAAATTTCTAGGGAAGATGAGCCAGAGTAGAGAAAGGTATGTGGGAGGAATGGATGGGGCACAAATAATGCCAAAAGGAGAGGATGTGAAGTAAGGCTGGAGAGGTGGTCAGAGGTCAGGTCATGAAAAGGCTTTACATCCATGCTAAGGAGTTTTAGCTCCATGCTGATGATGAGAAGACATAGAAGAGCCCTAGGACATTAGGGGGTTGTAAGAATGTTATAAGGAGATGCTTGTACTTACAGTGTGGAGAACAAATTAGATGGAAGCAAAACTAAAGGCATGGAGATTGCTGGAGATGGCTACACTGGTCCAGATACAAATTTATGATGAACTGGCCTACTAAAGTGGCAGATGTGGAGAAAGCGGTGGGAGCGGGGGAGTGGATGGATTTAAGGAAGCAGGATAGTCATAGATTTGTGATTAGTGAACTCATTACTGTGTTTCCCTGGTTTGATGTTTTGAAATTGCCAGACAGTCAACTTCCTCCACTTGCTCACACTCATGGGAAATCTAATGCTTCTTGTTAAGGTCTCCATTCACTGATCTTTAGAGAGCTTCCTCATGCATCTCTCTCTGAATCTGGAAGACCACGGGACCATTACCACAAGTTGGGTCATCTAGTCTAGGAAGACCCATTACGCCACCGATGTTACCTCTAGTAATAGAGGCCTGGAGATTGCAAATGTTATCTAGCAAAGATACCTACTCAAGAAAGATGGTTACAGCTACTGTCACCACTGTGTGATTCCCTGTTTTGTCAAAGCAATGTGAGCTCCTGCTCTGTCCACTACAGCCATTGGTGCAATACCTATTGAGGCTACACTGCTATTTTTTTCATCTTTCACCAGATCCAGTAATAATTTACTCAATGAAGGATACACATGACAGTATCTGTTGTGGGATCCCAATATTTAAATTTACTCAGATTCAATCACACTGTTTCTTTCTCAAGTGTAGGAATGTGCCACAGTGGGGTGGAAGAGCTGCCACTCTCTATCATATTAGTAATACAGACTGCATTTCTGTACATCACTTGTGTGTTAGGTCTGGTTCCCAGAAGCTAACCTTGAGGTGATGATTCATGTGTAAGTGATTTGTTAAGAAAATGCTTCTAGGGAAAAATGATAAAAGAGTAGAGCAGGGAAGGGGGAAGTAGCTAAGCAAGGGTGTGGTTCAGACAAAGCCCCACAGGAAACTTTGATCCTAAAGGGAGCTATTAAATGTAAGTTATACCTCAGAATCTTCCTTAACTCAAGGCAAGGGAGCTGGGCTTTCCTACTCATTGGTCAACATCCATTCCAAGGGATGTAAACTAACAGGCACTTCCAATCTCTGCTAGTGACAGTCCTACAATCTTTGCAGGTATGACCCTTAAAGCTACAGCACACAGAGTTGGGGATGGGAACAGAGAGAGTAAGAGGGACCCGAAGGGCATGGAGAGGAGCACCAACGGTGCTCAAATTAGCACTGGTTTTGTGTATGAAGTGTTTTTATTTATATTTTTGTGTTCTACTGATGCCTCATTGCATTTATTGGCTTGGTTTTTGTCTTGTTTTTTAATTTATCTTTATTGTTGAAAGTTTTTATGTCCATTTTTTTTCTCCATGCAGTCACATTCTAGACTCAATTTTAAAGGGAAAGTGAGGGACTCTTGATTCCTTCCCACCCCCAAAGTCTTGAATTTCTTATGTAAATTTTAAAGTAAACTTTGATCTCTATATTTTAATATTGTTTCTATTATAAGTGACTGATGGGTGAGTGGGGACAACATAAGATATGGTGAACAGGGAAGAGTACATTTTGAGTTGAGAACCATAGCAATAGATAGAACCTATCACAGGCTATTGAAATGAATATAGGAATGTCCAATAGTGGGATAGAAGAGTATCAAGTATCAAGATTTCAGTAGCATAGGCAAAAACCAGAAAACTATATTTCAAAATAAAGTGAAATGAATAGCTGAAAAACCCCTGTTAGTTTAGTGACATGGCTGGTAGAGTTTTGGTCAACTTGGCCCTAAATCTGGAATCACATAAAAATACATAATTTCTACACAGGATTCTTTTCACATGTTATTGGGTAGGCAAACTATGTCTTGATATATTTTGAAAAATATTGTACTTCTTGAATTCAGGGAATATACAGAGCTTTTTACAGTTTACTGGGCAAGTACATATTTATTATGTATATACAATTAAGGCTAGTCCCCACCAGTTTACAGCAATGAGGTCTAAGGGCAAGGTATAACTTTAAATTATCCTCTTTATTAAGAAAACAGATGACATGGTAAAAAAAAAAAAAGTCAGATATTCAACAATGTTAGAGCCAAGTTTTATGCTCCTAATATTGAACTTTTTTTGAAGTCATTTTCCAAAGCAAATTCATAAGCTATAAAGGTGACCGTAATTCCTATTTGCAAACAATGCATAAAACATAAAGTAACAGGCACAGTATTCACATTTAAAAAATGCAATTTGGAATGTAGCTGCCTTGCTTATTTTGAAGCCAACTGCCAGAGGATATGAATAACAAGATCAGAGAAATTCAATAAAGGCTAAGTGTGTTTGTGAGCAACTTCCCCTCCCATTTGGGTGTAGCTCCACTTGGATGAAAGAGAGCTACCTGAAATCCCTGTACACATTTCAACCGGAATTTAAGGGGAAAAAAAAAGCCTTCCTATTCAAAAATCCAATCTAATGCAACTTGAACTGTTCAACCAAACATCAACACTTCATGATGAAAGCTGTTGCTTCTATTAAATTTATTAGGAGCAGAAATTCAAACCTAGAAGTTAACAAAAATGCCACAAGAATGACTAAAATATGAAATGTGCTATCTAATCTAATAAAAGAGTAATATGCAAATTAACCTTCTCTCCATTATACCCACAAGCCACGCCCACCAACCAATCAGGAGCAAATATGAAAATTAATGCAACTAAAATGGCAGCAGCTGGAGTTGCCCCAGGCAATGGAGGAAGCCAGGGCCCTGTGGGACCTGAGCTCTACTCAAGGCTACAAAGTTTCAATTATAGAAGATAAACAAATCCCAGATACCTGCCAGGATGGACCTTGGGTTGCCAGGGGCAACCCAGGCTTCAAGGGGGGAGGGAGACCAAGGCAACAAAGTTTCAATTATAGAAGTTAAATAAATCCCAGATACCTGCTTCCAGCCAGGCACCCCAGGAGGGACCCGAACCCTGAAGGGGCTGTGGGCAGCCTGAAAACGGTCCTTAGCCCCTCACCCAGGCTGGTCACACCCCTATGGGATGAGGGTTCCCACTCGGGGGCTTGGCAAGCCTGCAAACAGCCATCAGCCCCTCACCCAGACTGGCCAGGCACATGAGCAGGTGGACATCTCCCGAGGGGTCCCAGACTGTGAGAGAGCACAGGCCAGGCTGAGAGACCACACCCCCCTCACCCGACTGCACAAATTTTTGTGTACCAGGTTTCTAGTCTATTATAACAGCTACTGGATATTGAATTTTTAAACACCTATTTATTGGCTTTCTACCATTTACCAGATACTTTTTGTAGATGCTGGGACACAAAGATGAGAAATACTGACAAAATCTTGCTCTTACTAAAGTTTATGTTCTAGTGGAGAGTCTGACAACAAATAAAATAAATAAATGAACAAGAAATTTGGAATGTAATAAATGCTATAAAGAAATAAGAGTAGAGCTATATGAAAGGTTGGGCAAATTTACGTTTACAGTTGTTCATATAAAAAAAGAAAAACAATACAATAATGAATAAATAATAATACAAGAATAAGCTGTGTTTCACGTACTCACAACTGTAAACCTACTTTTGCCTCATCCTGTATAATGATGGAAAGTATTGAGTGGGAGCAAATTAGATAGAGTGATTAGTAAAGATCTCTACAAGTTTATAAAATTTGACTTGACACTTGAAACACTGAGCTTAAATACGATATTTTATATTGTAATTTTATATGTTTTATGTGAGTTTTTTAACCTCTTTGTTAGTTTAAATAATAAACATAGTTTGTGTTGTTTTTCACTACTTTTCTTACCCCATGTTTAGTACAATGCATATCTAATAGGGCTTGAAATAATGAATGTTATTGGGAAATATTAAAATATTAACATATTAAAACAATTTATGCATCTAATATTTCACAAAAAATTATAATCAACAATATTATCCAGGTGCAATGCTTAAAGAATTTGTTCTGTCTACTTTCTGGAGCAGCTAGCTATTCAGTGCTTAATACAATCAATTATCCTAGTTTGTGTATCTGTAGGTAGGCTGATCAAGAATTGGCTTACATGAGTGGATACAGGTCTACCCCAGGCGTTTTTGATACTCCTTAAACAAGGAGGCAGGTCTTTTCATATAGAAATGGAGATTCACAAAAGATAAGCCCCATTCATAAAGCACCTTTTAAGTTTCTGCTTTTGTCACATATACTAACATCTCACTGAGCAAATAAATTCACATAGCCAAACCCTAAGTCAAGTGTTGCCTGTGATGTGGCCTGAGGAATTCTCATTGCTAAACCAATATCAAAGGGGCAGTTGTAACACCTTTTCAGGCAAAGAGGGAAAGCAAATATTTGCTATACAGCACCTTTCATTCACCAAATAAATACAAGGTGGTCCAAAAGTAGGTTTATAGTTATTCATATTACAAATAATACAAAATTAATAAATAATTATAAACTGGGTTTTATGCACTCGCAACTGTAAAGCCACTTTTGCCCCACCCTGCATTGAGCACTTAGTGCATTTTAAACATTGTATAAGTGCTGTGGGACATAAAAAAACAAAAAGCAAAAGAACACTCTATGTGCAAATAAATTCTGGGTATGTGTATTTGAGTAAATAACACAAGGTAACAAGTGAGATATGTATTCTCAAAGACTCAAGTAAAAGGTTTTGGACATTTAGAGAAGGATGAAATTACAGATACTCCTCATCTTGCATTGTCTTTTTAATATAGACTATCTTCTTAAATTAAAAATATACATATACTCACTGCCATGTCTACACATAAACACACACAAGCACAAAATCATGCCTGGGTGATACATTTTACTGAAAGTTGAGCATATATTATTGCTACCAGAGGAGTACATGAGTAGGATTCCTCTGTTGTTTGTGGGAGTGGGGTCTTGGGGTGCTGCTGAAATGAGCATTTTCAGAAAACGTCCCCCCGGGGAGAATGAGAGGTGGTAGATGGCTTTACTGGCAAGGAGTTATATTCCTGGGTTGTAAGGTCCTATCCTCCTTCAGCCAGTCCTGAAAGAGGGGAACGGTGGGTTTAGCAAGGCCAGTGTCCAGGGCTCCCTTTCCATATTGCAGCCAGGTATAGTTCAGCATTTAGTCCAAATTTAGTTGAGGAATCCCACGTGGCCATGAGCCACGAGGGTATAGGGAAGCATGGCCCTCTGCAACAGGAGTCCCAAGAGCCCTGTGCACCAGAGAAAAGAGAGGGAACTTTCCTTGGAAGTTTAAAATATTTGGGATCCGAGTGCTTGCTGTGGCCACACCTATTCTGGCCACCGATTTGCTCCCGGGTGTGATTGCCAGGAAGCACCTTCCCACCTCACTCAGACCTTATGGGCATGCATCCGCACTGCCTTTGCCCAGTTTCTCCCCCAGCAATCAGCCAGGAACAGACTCAGAGAGTGTTAAATGCAGATTTTTTTTTTTTTTTTTTTGCAAATGGCATGCCTATAATATTTAGTCTTCCCTTTCATCCTTTTCTATTAATTAATAACCAGGTTATTACAATGGCGTCATTATGATCTTCTGTTTGTAGAAGATGCTCTCAGTGCCACATCCATTTCTCCTTGACACTCACCTCCTGAGGGCTTCTGATTTCAAGAACCCACAATTCTGTCTGAAGGCTTTGTCTGCTCCAAAGTGCATGTGCAACCTGTGACTGGAATTAGCTAGGAGGCCCTAGCACTCACAGGGGTACCTCTATAGGCCCCGTTCCCTTCCCTTCCCTTCCCTTCCCTTCCCTTCCCTTCTCTTCCCTTCCCTTCCCTTCACTTCCTGTCCCTTCCCTTGCTCAATCCCCACCTATGTGCTTCACAAGATCATCTCCCAGATAAATTATTTGCCACTGTACTCAGATCCTTGTTTCAGGGTTTGCTTCTGGGTAATCCAAACTAAGATCATGAAATAAACAGAAATAACTCAAATTGATGGTGTTGAAATCTATGTAAGTCAGAAACAGCATACCAAGATAAAAAACCTGGAGGCAATCAATGTTTGACTTGGTATCAGGCTTGAAGCTTTATATTTGTTCTTAGTTTCTGTATAAAAAGCAGAAATTTTCGTCTCTATAGAGCACATCAAATGCCTTATGAAGCAATGCACTTCAAGTTAAATTTGCATCACTCAAGAAAGATTATACACATCCAGCGGAAGGAATGGGGATACATTCTTATTCATGAGGACTGATGAAACCAAAAGCAGGCATCTAGAATCTGATCATTGCCTTCTCAATCATTATTAATTCTATAAACATTGAATAAAAATTTACTATGTGAACAATACTATTTTACTTTCTTGAGATTAAACATAGATTTAGGCCTGGTTCTTCCTTCTCTCGAAGTATTTATAATCCAGTTAGGAATCAGGCATGGAAGAAGATAATGAACATAAACTATAATATGAACTATGGCAAATGCCATCATTGAGGGATGAGCAAACTGCTCTCTGCACTCAGCCTCAGTATGAAAAAGGAGTTACTAACAAGATAATTTCTGATAAACAATAAAATATATGTTAGGATAAATTTTTAAGAGAGAAAAGCCACTGCTGAAAATATAAAATGTGGCTTAAAATAAATAAAGGAATTTTTAATTTAATGTTCCTTTTTTTTTAGTCAGCAAAGTCTTTCATTTTAGAAATTGGACCCAACTTTGGACCCAACTTTGTGAAATCTAAATGAGGCAAAATTTAGCTAAGAAAAATAGAATTGGGATATTTTATTCAGGGTCAGGGAGCTGGTTGGACAGGAGCTGGAGAACAGAGGGTCTCCAAGGAAAAGAGTGGCCCACCTGGATGCAGGAGGCTGCAACACCAGGCTTGAGGGAGACTGGCCTTGGGGCATGTGCCAGCAGGAACCAGATATAGAAGGCACCACGCCTCTTTCCCTCCTTCCCATCCTCTGAACTGTGATCGAGCTTCCCATTAGCTGAACCCAGTGACTGCAGGGGAAACCTGCGAAACATAGTACGTGTAGGGATGGTCTGTGGGAGCTGAGTCGGGGAAGAGTGACCAAAGGACTGGGGGCAACCAAGCCCAGAACTGGCAATGGAACTAAATTCCACATTTAGGTTTTCACTGCAAATAGAAGATAATGCTCACTTGCCCATTCCTCCCTTGAATGTTTTATGTATCTGCATATATAAAAGTTATATTATATATAATTTATATTTTATATCATATGTAATTTCTATCTTTTATATGGATTATAACTTACATTTATAAGCCAAAGTTAAGGAATAACTATGGACTCCCTGAAATTCACACTATGCTAATCAGCAAGAGAAAACGATGCTTAATTTTTAAAAAATAAAATTTAAAAAATATATAAGCATTTCACACCTTTATGACTTGGTATTTTAACCCCGTTCATATACTGAGTAAAAGTTGTGTGACTTTTTCATTGCAATCACTTGTCTTCTGCTTTTTCTTTCATTGACTTAATTGCTTGTCAAAGCTATGCAGGATTTAGCCCCTCCTCCCATTTGCAGCACACATTGAAATAACTTTTTTTCTTAACCTACAGAAATGCAAGGAGGGTGTGGGGATGTTTAAGAAAAACTGTTGTTTAAAGGAGGATCCAAGAAGAGGTGAGGGTCAGGGTCGGGAAAGAAGACAGGTGTCTGAGGATGCTCCTTAGCTGATACACCTCAGGCTAAATGTCCCCTAGCCTTTCCCTTGTTTTTATTAGCAAGCCTGGCAGCATTTACACCCAAGCTTTACTAGCCTGTGACCATTCAGTGATGTTTCATGGTCTCTAGGCCATTTATATAGCATAAAGATTATTTTACTTAGCCTCAATCTTCATAATTTTATCCATAATTTGCTTGCAAGCACCTACATGCAGAACACACAATTGCATACATAGTTGGTCCAAATGTGGTCAGTAAATTTGCAAAGAGTCAGGTTTTACCTCCCTCACTTCAAGAGAAGCAGAGAAGTTCAAGAACAAAACACCAGTTCAACTAGACAAAATTACCTGGCCAGAAATAACTTTTTTTCTGCATTTTAAAAATAATAATCACAAAATAGGATAAGGGAGCAATATAGTTTAAAGTAATAGAGCTGTCCCAGAACTTTATTAAAATCAAAATGTAGTTTGAACTTGGGAGGTGCCTTCTTAACTAACACTCTGTTTTCACCTTCTCATCTTCTCTAGCTATTGTGTTTTGAGAATCATTCTTGAACAAGCCTTTCTATTTCATTCTAGGACTGGTGCACCTGATTCTCTTTGTCGTCATTTCACAAAGAAGTGTACTCTAGACATATTCAGACCTTAAATGTTGAAGATTCTACTTGTACCATGTGATCAATCGTTTTCAATGATATCTTAAATAAAACTAAAGTTTCCATCTCAATCTCTCTCTTGATAACAAAAAATAACACAGACATTTTAGGCCTATATTTGAACCTGAGCATATAAACTTCTTTTTTTAAAAAATATATTTTATTGAGTTTTTACAGAGAGGAAGAGAGAGGGACAGAGAGTCAGAAACATCGATGAGAGAAAAACATCAATCAGCTGCCTCCTGCACGCCCCCCCTCCCCCCCACTGGGGATGTGCCTGCAACCAAGGTACATGTCCTTGACCGGAATCGAACCTGGGACCCTTCAGTCTGCAGGCCGACGCTCTATGCACTGAGCCAAACCAGTCAGGGCTACAAACTTCTTTTAACTTTATCAAGACCAGCATGGATTTTATTTTCCAGGTTACTTTTCAAAAGGAAATCATTCTTTTTTTTTTTGTCACTAAAAATGCATTCACTCACCTTTAACGTACATGATAATAAATGAGAATGGAACATCCATTTATAGGCACAGAGGAGAGCATGTGGTTAGACTCAACAACTTGCTGAGCAATTCCCTAGTGCCTGCTGGCCCAACAGTGGACATGGTTTATATTTCAATCCCAGAAAAATTACTACTTGGAAGGGAACTTCGGGGAAGTTCTTGAATAAGTGACATTAAATATGAAATCTGTAAGTACTCACCTACTGGTGTACATTGATTCAATTTTGTCTCCTTCCTCCACTGAGTGAAGTGATAAAGAGCATGGACTCTGGAACCAGATGGTCTGGATGCAAATCCATATGACACTGATTACCACATATGAGAGCCTGAGCAAGTTCTTGCCTGTTTTCCTTGCTGAAAGTGCTGATGATAATAATGCTTTCATTATTATTTGGAATAAGCACAATAATACATGTAAAAGTATTATAGAGAAAGTAATAGAAGAATACTTGGCTTATCATAAGTACTCAATAAATGTTAGTTTATTATTTCTACAAATTAATTACCCCCATTTTAACTCACCCTTGGGTTGAACATCATTTGAATGATTTTCTAATGACTATTTCCACAGCATGTTATCATGCAAAATAGATCAAATGAATTCTATTTAATGATTTAATTAATTAATCATTTGGGCTTTATTTAAATTAAGTCCTAGACATTTTTATCTAAGATATATTAATTTGCTTGGCCTATTTCCTAGGCTCTTGTGAATAAAAGATGCTTGAGTGAAATACACCCTTTATCTTTGTCCCAAATTATTCTGACTGGAGGCTCTTTGAAATGTTCTCCCTGTCAGGCAATTCTCAGAGGCTTGAAAACAAACAAGCAAGCAAACCCCTAGCCAGTCTGACTGCCTTGACATTGATAATTAAATGGAGCTTGAGTTAATTTATATTGAGCCAGGGTGCTTTAGCACCTTTTGACTTCTTTAGTGTCCATCTAAGATTTTAGCAGCTCTCATTTTGACTAGAATGCAGTTTTCAAAAACCCTGGGGAACCTAATCAAAATGAGTGAAAGTGAAAGAGAAATTGGATTGTCAAGCAAGCTTTATCAATATGGTTTTTCTTTTCTTTTTCAATTTTTTGTCTTTTTGGTAATGAATCCAAAAACATTTATGATTTACCAAGATTATGTTCTCTGGAGCTGGAAAAGTAACATAATGTAACAAAAAATATTCCAGTCTACTGAGTATCTTTCATGATGGCATTTTCAGAAAGAAAAAAAAAATTCTTTTCAATTCAATCCAGTTTTTAAGAGGCAAAGGGAAATTTTTATCCCTTTTATTTTTTGGACTTTGTCCTTTCACTTTCATCTTATTACATACTAGTTGCCCAGTGCATGAAATTCATGCACATTAAAAGGGAATTAATTAGAAGAAACCAAGATGGCAGCATAGGTAAACACTGGAATTGCGGCCGTGCACAACCATTTCAAAATCACAATGAAAAGAAAAAAACAGACACCACCCAGACCCACAGGAAGGCTGGCTGAGTGGAAATTCTACAACTAGAAAGAGACTGAGACTCAGAGGAGGTGCGGAAATAAAGTGCAGAGGTACAGAGGCACACGCTAAGGGGCTTGTGGAAAGGGCTGGCAGCATTTCATACTGGAGGGAAGCACAAGCTCCTGATGGCTCTGAACTCCAGTTCCAGGCTAGTTTCTGAGGATTCAGAATCATACAGGGAGGAGCTGGACTGTCTGGCACCTCTGACACCATCTGGCAGTGTCTGGCACGGGGAGGAACTCCAGAGCGGCTTGAGACCTGGTGCCTTTTAGGGCAGGGCTGAGAAGCAGCCATAGCTGGTTGCTCCACCCTATAGACTCCCCGAGACCCTGCCCCACCCAAGTTTTGCACAGAGGCTTTTGCATATAAAAGGCTAAATAGCCTCAGGCAAAGGCTAAAATAACAACTCCTTGGAGATACAAGATCCAGCATACCCAGTGACCAGAGTGGTACCATCCTAAATACAACTCCTCAGATTCATAAGGGACACACTCAGGGGGCAGACTCAGTGAGCACCAAAGCTCCATTGAAACAACTCTTGCCCCATAACGGTGTCTTCAACACAGAAGTTCTCCCACTGTAGACACAGCTGATTCTCATAACCAAGTGGCTTGGAGGTCGATCCCTCTCAGTGATCACCTAACACAGAAATCCACTCTATCAACCCAGGGAAGCAGCCAAAATGTGGAGACAAAGAAACAGATCACAAATGACAGAAAAGGAGAAAAGCAAATGACAGGATATAGAGTTCAAAACCATGGTTATAAGGTTTTTCAAAAATTTTCTAAAAACCGCTGATAAACTTAGTGAGACCTTCAATAAATCTAAGCATACACTAAAATAAAGAATATTATACAGAGATCCAACAACAGACTAGAGGAATGCAAGAATCAAGTCAAAGAATTGAAATATGAAGAAGCAAAAACAAAAACAAAAAACCCAAATGGATAAGCAAAAAGAAAAAAGAATCCAAAAATATGAAGACAGTATAAGGAGCCTCTGGGACAACTTCAAGAGTACCAACATCAGAATTATAGGGGTGCCTGAAGAAGAGACAGAGCAAGAGATTGAAAACCTATTTGAAGAAATAATGACAGAAAACTTTCCCTACCTAGTAAAAGAAGTGGACTTACAAGTCCAGGAAGCACAGAGAATTCCAAACAAAAGAAATCCAAAGAGGACCACACCAAGACACATCATAATTAAAATGCCAAGAGCAAAAGACAAGGAGAGAATCTTAAAAGCTGCAAGAGAAAAGTGGTCAGTTACCTACAAGGGGGCACCCATACGACTGTCAGCTGATTTCTCAACAAGAAACTTTGCAGGCCAGAAGGGAGTGGCAAGAAATATTCAAAGTGATGAATAGCAAGAACCTACACCCAATATTACTTTACCCAGCAAAGCTATCATTCAGAATTAAAGGTCAGATAAAGAGCTTCATAGACAAAAAAAAGCTAAAGGAGTTCATCAACACCCAACCAGTATTATATTAAATGCTGAAAGGTATCCTTTGAAAAGAGGAAGAATAAAAAGTAAAGATAAAAATTATGAACAACAAATACATATCTATCAACAAGTGAACCTAAAAATCAAGTGAATAAAAAAATTTGATGAACAGAATAGTCTGGTGAATAGAATAGAATCAGAGGCATAGAAAGGGAGTGGACTGACAATTTTCAGAGGGAAAAGGGTGTTGGGGGTGAGGGAAGAGACTGGACAATAATGGTACACCTATGGAGGAGGACAGTGGGGGGAGGTAAGGGCAGAGGGTGGGGTGGGAACTGGGAAGAAGGGAGCTATGGGAGGAGGGAAAAGAGGAACAACTGCAATAATCTGAATAAAGATTTAAAAAAAAGAAAACCCAAAAGGGAATTAATTAAAGGAAATATTTTGATATTGCTATTTTCCCTTTCTCTATAATAGAATTATCAGGGATGAAAGAAAATTAGTAAAATGTATATGAAAATCTTCCTCCTGTCAGAGTCTGGGCGCACTGTGGGACTCAGAATCAAGTCCCCACCCACCAGCATGAGCCTCAAAATCACATGAGACCCAGTCCTGGCTGGCCCTACCCCGTGAAGCCCTGAAGGGTGGGAGGCACAGCCTCAGGTCCCCTGTCAAACTCTGCTGGGCAGGGGGTATGGCTTCAGGCCCTCAGGCCCCCCTTAATTCCCCCAGCCCCAGCATGTGGGTGTGACAACCATTTGCATATTAGCTCTTTATTATGTGGGATAATAATTTTTATTTAATAAGCCTTCTTGGAAAGTATTTTTCCCATAAATAATTTCCATTTATCTGAGTTAGAAATGAAAGTTATTTTAATTGATATACCTAACAGCCTTCCCACTGAAGATGCTATTTGAAGGATATATTCTTTATTTCAACATCATCCTTCATAATGAGGCATTCAAGGTGGTTCCAAACAGTCCTATAGGGAAGGCAAAGATTTGAAGTTATTGGTGGGAAGGAAGTTTTAAAAAACAGAGTTAAAAGGAAAAAAAAGAGGAATGTGGTTTGTTGTTGTTGTTATGAAAAGGATAAGAGGTGAGAGGTTTCCTTTATAAAATGTAAAAATAGCATTATATTCTCTATCCTTCTAAAGCACTGAATTCCTAACTTCTTCCAAAATGCCACTAACTCAGGCCAATAACTTGGGAATCAGAGAGCCAACTGCATCTCAGGTTGTCTAGTCATTGTCCTTTCATTATGTAGTCAAAGAAAGCAAAATCCCTGGGACATATTGCTCCTGCCCATTTGGAGGTGATGTCATTGATTTAAAATTTAAGGTCATGTCCTCAGACTTCTTAGATAGCTGCTGTTATTATCCTCTTTTTGATCAGACTTTAGTGTAAACCAATCCAAGCCAGAGAACATCTATAATTCTTATAAAACATTGATCATATTCATCATTAAAGATGTTTAAGAACCCTCTGTTTCAGGAAGACAAAGCATGACCACCCACATTTCATGTATGAAGTGATTGAGATCCACAGAAATTATGAGGTTTATATGAGAGCCTTCCTTTTATTAGAGATGATGTCATGGTTATAACTAAAAAGGTATGAAATGGTGAAGATCTACAATGTTCCTCCCCCAAGACAAAATTATTAAAATTACCCTTTTTCTTTTGTTGTATTATTACACAGTGTTAGAGTTACCCCTAAACATCTTCTAGCATTTCTATACACATTCTTTGGCAATAAATACCCTATAGAATTTCTTATTGAACTAGTATTTTTTCTTGTATAATACATCTTTATATGTATTTGTATTTTCACTTCTTTCACCATTTTGAAGCTATTAGTAACAGGTATATACTCTAATATATTTTTATACTCCCCTGGGTCCTTTAAAATTATGCCTTACCTAAAGTTAGTTCTACTACGGGAAAATACTTACGACTGCTCAATTTATGAAGTTGAAATAAGCATAATGAAACTATCACTGAGTTAAGGTTCAGATTGTAGGTCTATATCTGCAATAGGAAGAATCCCATGGAAGGCAGGTTGCTTAACATATGTAAGACTCAGGTTCTTTGTAGCCCATGCAGTAAGTGGACAGATCAAATTAGGTAATGTGTGTGGGAATGCTTCACTAACAGCATTCCTTCACCCTATGTGCATTCTACCTGTCTTTGATCCTCACTGATTTCTCAGAGACTGAATTAAATCAATTGAATTCATTATGTGTTGGGTTGAATGCAGAAATTTAAAAAGCAAGAGATAGCTGGAGATAAGACACCAGCATGGAGCAATGAGCTTAAGTTCCCACAAATGTAAGTAAATTTGATTTTGACTATTCCACCTGCAGCTTTGGTATAACAGTCTATGTGTCAAGAAAAAAAAAAAAAAAAAAAGGCAAACTGCCTGGTTGGTTTGGCTCAGTGGTTTAGTTTCAATCTATGAACCAGGAGAGGTCACAGTTCAATTCATGCCCCGGTTGAGAGCTCAATCCCCAGTAGGGGGCATGCAGGAGACAGTCGATCAATGATTCTCTCTCATGATTGATGTATCTATCTCTCTTTTACTCTCTGAAATCAATAAAAATACATTTATTTTTTAAAAAGGACAAAACTGACAAATTACATTCTCTCTCCTCTTTCACTTCATATAGAATTATCCTCTTTGAGGTAAATACTGCTTATTGCAATGAAAAATATATAGGAAATATGGACAATAAGAGCACATAGGCTCTTAAAAATCTCCAGAAGAACTGGTCACCATGGTTGTTCTTTGTTGTTATCTAGCTTGCATCACAAAGGACACAATAGTGGTCACTTGATTTATGGAGTCCATTGGGTAGACAAATTCACTCTACAGAACTGTTTTTACATAACTATCTTTAGGATTGCTCATCTCGATCTGGAATGTCAAATCTCACATTTTAAATGATGTTTTATTTTCATTTAGAGAATGCTCTGTGCAGGTCCAGGTCCCATTCACAGGGTGTGTAATATGCCATAGCAAATAGATAAATCTTCCCCAGCCAGAGTCTGAGTGCTAGGTTACAGCAATTTTGCCCTGAGTGCTGAAATACTGGAACTTTCAGGGTTGTTACCCTATGATGTTATTTTAGTGAAGAAATAATAGCACTTTTCTTTATCTTTTAAAAATATCTTCTGACATTTTCCAGGACATTAATCATAAAATCTATGTTTAATAAAAGAAGAAATGGGAAATAAGAAATGAATTAGATTATAACAGCACTGAGGAGAACTCTATAAATGCAGAGTATACTGGAAGGTAAACCTGTTGGACTTTTGACATTAATTATATCAAAGAATCTGAATAGTGAGATATTTTTCTATTCTTTCAGGATAGGAAATGTTGAATAGATGCAAGTGTGATAGATTCCATTTTTCTCTTGATATTTTGTGCTTCTTCATATAGTCATTTTCCCTAAACTACGCATTTAAAAAATAAAAATGGCAATCTGTCTTCTCTTAAACAGTGAAAATGAAAGTGATGTCTTAAAAATAGTCACTGGGAGGTAGTAAGTAGAATTTAATTCAAGTTTATTGGAGGAATAGTCTTCAATGAGCACTGTGTTTAGGACTAAAATTTATTTATACTTAATGCAAAGGCAGATTACTATTATTAACAATAAGGACACAATAAGATAATTATGAAAGTAAATATTGCAATATATAAGTAAGCTCAGATATTTTGGGGCTCTTCTTTATCACATTTAATAAAAATGTAATGGTCACAAAGGATAGGTTTTCAAAAAGTGGTTCAAATTCAAGTTGAAAGATACAATGAAATAGCCTAAAGTGCATCAGATAAACTTCCCTAAGATGTATATCTTGTTTTTGTTCCCCATTTCCTACTTCAAAGGTGACAAGGGATAAATTATTTAACTTTTATGAATATCAATATTTGCATTTTTTAAATTGTAAAAGTATAAGCTTTTTGCCTCTTCTTAACTTGTTGTGAGCATCAAACAAAATGATAGATGCAATCTCACTTTGTAAAATCTTACAGCAATGTGAAATAATATTGATCACCTCTGTTCTCTTTCAGTTCTAATTATCAATACAGCAATTTTTACCAACACATTTTACAGGCTTCTTGAAACTTGAAAATAAGACAGGTATTATAATCCTCTCAGGGGGAGGATTCATTCAAAACTAATCAAGATATCTAACTGCATATACTTTTCAGAGCACATTCTCTCAGTAAATTATTTAGATACTAGTAGCCCGTTGCAGGAAGATTCCTACAAGAATAGGGCTTCCTGAGCCAGAGCAAAGCAGAGAAGGGAGCAAAGCCCGCCTCAACTCCCATCTCTGCCGCCTCAGCTCCTGTCTCTGCTGCCTCGGTTCTTCCCCCTCATCTCCACTTCTCCCACCCTTCCTCACCATCTCCGTTGCCTCAGCTCCGTTCCCTTCTCCACTGCTTTGCTCCCTTCTGCAGCACTTGGCTGCCTTCTATGCTGTCTTTAGTCTTCGCTCTCCTGTATATGCAAATTAACAGTCATCTTTGATGGGTTAATTTGCATACAATCACTCTGGTTGGTTGGTGGGCATGGTTTGGATGGTGGGCATGGCTTAAGTGTCTTGGAGTGATGGTTAATCTGCATATTACTCTTTTATTAGAGTTGATCATATATTTTAGATTAAGTAAAATATTGTTATTGGGAAATTCCTTGAGAATATCACAATGCCTTGTCCAGAGTAGGTCCTTAGTATATATATTTGCCAGTGGAATGAGTTAACTTGTGGGTAATAGTAAGAGATCTCAAAATGACCCCACTATGCAATAACATGTTGATTGATGAAGCTTTGTGTACTAGTATTTGTGCTTAAGAGCATTTATCTCTTTGCTGATGACTCATGTCCTCTCACAAGCATACCAGCTCACTTCCAGTCAAGACATTTTCTATATGAGCATCTTCCAAGGAAGGGTTGATTCTCCAATCTCCTACTAAAAAAATCAAGAAAAATTAAAAAAATAAATCAACTCAAATTTATTGAGTAGCTACTATGTATATTAGTAAAAACTTGTTTTGCCATGCAGAGAGAAGAGTTACTATTTTATCAACATAGTGAAATGAGTCAAGTGGATCCCTACATGACCATAACCACAAATGAATATTTATAAAATATAAGAATGAAAATTCAAATCCATAATTAGATTCAAATTATAAAAGGACTTTGAAAAACTAAAGATGAAACCATCATTTCCAGAAATGAATGGAAGTGCATAGCGGTGTAAGTGAAAACACACACGTGGATGCCTATGGGCCTTGGCCACAGGTATGGGTCCTCATGCCGGTGCTGGGGACTGGGCCTTCAATACCCAACTGGGACACAGGGCCCTGCCAGCTGAAGGATAGGACCAACAATCCTGCATAAACCCAGGCCCTGGGAGGCTTCTTGCTCAGCCCAGGGAATCAGCAAGAGAGCTTGCTTGTTTCTGCTTTGAAAAGCTTGGTCACAGTTATAACCCATGTCAGCAATAAGGATATGGAGAAGACTCGTTACCTCTTCCCACACAAAATTAAAATCCCTTATGCTGCCCAGTTGTAGCCACACTTCTTCCTCCAGCCCTGACCCCTAGTGACCACTGACTGATCTGTTTATCCCTCCAGAATGTCAAATAAGTGAACTCAAACCTTCCGATACTGGTTTTTTTCACCGACCATAACGCCTTTGAGATTTATCCTATGTAAACAAACCAACACTTTATTTATTTATATTGTTGAGTAATATTTTATTCTATGGATGTTCCACAGCTTGTTTATTCATTGATTCATTGAAAAATATTGGGTTGTCTCCAATTTTTTTGATTATGAATAAAACTCTGTAAACACTGATGTACATTTCTTTAGAGTAAATTATGAATGGGATTGTTTGGTCACATGATAAAGTACATGTTTAAATTCATTAGAAAGTGCCAAACTCTTTTCCAAAATTGTGTATAATTTTGCATTTGCACCAGCAATGTATGAGTCCCACGGTCACCAGGTCTTGGTCTTCTCAGTATTTTTACTGTTTCAGTCTTTCTAATAGATGTGCTTCTCACAAAACCTTTACTTTGCATTTTCCTGAAGGCTAATGATGATAAACATCTTTTCATGTACTTATTTGCCTTTTATATATCCCCTCTGGAGAGATGTCTGAACAAATCTTTTGTGCCTTTTTAAATTGTATTTTTTTCCACATGTTGAGTTTGAATAGTTTTTAAAAGTATTTTACAAAATAGTCTTCGGTTGAACATATGCCTTGAAAATATTATCTCCCAGTTCTGTAGTTTGTCTTTTCATTCTCCTTAATGGTGTCTGAAAAGAGAAATTTAAAACATTTTTTAGTAAAGTTGGCAATTTATCATTTTTTTTTCCTTCATAGATCTTGCTTTAGTTGTCATATCCAACAACCCTCTGCCTAACAGAAAGTAACAAATATATTTTGCTTTTTTCTTCTAAAATTGTTATAGTTTATATTTCATATTTTAAAGTAAAATTTTATATCAGTTGTGATATTTAGGTCAAGGGTTTTTTATTTTTATTTTTGGTGTTGTAATTTACAAAGGTCTCTATACCACTTGTTGAAAAGACTATCTTTTCTCTGTTAAAATCCTTTTGTCTTTGTCACAAATTAATTGACCATATTTGTATGGGTCTACATCTGAACTCTATGCTACTACACTGATCAATTTGTCTATCACTATCCATACTATACAGTCTTAATTACTATAAATTTACAATAACTTTAAAATTGGCTAATGTGATTCCTCCAACTTTTTCCATTTTTTTTTGTTTTTCTACTTCCTTTGTGCTTGAGTATATTTGTACTATGTTGAGTCTCCTAAGTCACAAATATGATTATTTCAATCATCTTTATTTCTTTTGTCAGTATTTTATAGCTTTCAGCTTACACAGTACCTATTTTTTTATATTTATATCTAAGCATTTCAATTTTTATAATAAAGCATAATGAGACCACCAAAATGCTGCTTTGTGTGCACAAGGTGCCTCTAGATGCCCGGGATGGGAATGAGGCAGAACCTGAGGATGATCACTTCTCCATTGGTGTGGGCTCCCGTCTGGATAGACTTCAGAACCGGGGCCCAGGCTGCACCTGGGATTCTCTGCGCAATTCGATGAGAGAGAAGATCCTGTCCCTCCACAGCAGCTTCTTGGGCTCCTTGGGTACCCTGGGCCCTGCTTGCTGCAGTGTCCTCAGTGAGTTGTCTGAGGAGCAGGCCTTCCATGTCAGCTACCTGGATATTGAGAAGTTGAGCCTGAGTGGGCTCTGCCAATGCCTGGTAGAGCTGTCCACACAGCCGATCACCGTGTGTCATGGCTCCACAGCCACCAGGGAGGCAGCTTGTGGCGAGTCTGCTCGCCATGCCCTGCAGTACCTCAAGATCATGGCGGGCAGCAAGTAAAGCTACAGCTGGACTCATGGACATACAACCTCCCTCCCTGCTCTTCCTGCTCTCAGCCCAGGCATCTGCCCAGCTCGGGTACCCTCTGGAGGTGCCATCTCTACCTCTGACACAGACTGTCTCCCTGCAGGCTGAGGAGGGCATGGGCCCAGGAGCCAGCGACCACAGTGCCTCAGTGGCTCAGGATCCGTCCTCATGTTAGTGGTGGTGATGGAGGGGAATGACATTGGACTGTCCTCTAGAGCCCAGAATAAATGTGCGGCCCCCAAGAAAAAAAAATGCTGCGTTGGCTGCCAGCATTTGCTCTATACTGGGCAGCCCGCAGGCCGTGGTAGTGCTGGAGCCCTACTCCTCTTCACTCATTCCCTCCTCCCTCCCGTGGGTGCCACCCTGACTTCTGCCTCCGCACGCTGCTCCTGCCCTGGCCGCTGCTCCAGCCGCTGCCTGCCCCACCCCCCACCACTGCCCAGCCACACACACTGCTGCTGGCTCCATGGCTACCTGCTTCCATCTTGGCTGGGTTCATTTGCATACAGCCACTCTGATTGGCTGAGGGGCATGGCTTAGGCATCTTGGAGAGACAGTTAATTTCCATATTACTGTTTTGTTAGAGTAGATGTCTCACATTTCCCCCCATTTTCTTCACTCCACCCAGCCCTTACTCCACCACAGGCCTTCACCACACTATTGTTGTGTGTGTGTCCATGTTGGTATCCATGTGCTATGCATATAAGTATATAAGTTATTTGGTTAATATTTTCCCATGCCCCTCCTCCCCTCTGAGTTTTGTCAATCTGTTCCATGCCTCCATGCCTCTTGATCTATTTTGTTGGTTTGGTCAGTTTATTTTGTTCATTAGATTCCACATATAAGTGAGAGCATGTGATATTTGTCTTTTTCTGACTGGCTTATTTCACTTAGTGTAACAATTTCCAGGTCCATCCATGCTCTCTCAAAGGGTAAGAGATCCTTCCTTTTTACAGATGCATAGTATTCTCTGGTATAAATGTACCATAGCTTTTTTTATCCATTCATTTGATGATGAGCAGTTGCCCTGTTTCTAAATCTTAGCTATTGCAAATAATACTGCTATGAAAATAAGGGTGTATATATTCTTTATGATTTGTGCTTTGTGTTTCTTTGGATATGTTCCTAGAAGTAAGATTGCTGGGTCAAATGGCAGTTCCATTTTTAATAATTTGAGGAAACTCCATACTGGTGTCCATAGTGTCTGTACCATTTTGCATTCCCACCAGCAATGTATTATTGTTTCTATTTCTTCACATTCTCACTAGCACTAGTTTGTTTAAAAATATATATTGAACAAGACTTGTGTCCCGATGAAAAATGCCAGTTGATCATGATGTATTTTTTGTATATTAATAAAACTAACTTGGTAATATTTTTTGAAGAATTTTGTGTCTATGTTCATGAAGGATATTAGTTTTCTGATACTGACTTTAGTTGAAAACGATTCTCTCCTCTTCTTTTTACAGAGAATATTATGTGATTTGTGTTCATTTCTTTTAGTGCAATGAAAGCCTGGTGAGAGGGTGAGATAGAGGTAGAGTGTGTCAGTGGGGACGAGGGAGACATCAATAATATTTCAACCATAACGATATTTTTTTTGTAAAGTGGTGGTCCCTTTGGAAAAACACATAAAATAAATTTAAAAAATGTTTGTTAGGCTGTATCTGTAAAAACCTGAACAGTTTGCCCCAGCCCCCTGGCTGGTGTTGCTCAGTTGGTTGGATGTCACTCCATGCACAAAAGATTGCCAGTCCAAGTTAGGGCACATGCCAGGTTGCAGGCTCTATCCCCAGTAGAGGACATGCAGGAGGCAGCCAATCAAGTGATGGATGTCTCATTCTCCCATTGGTCTCTCTTTCTCTCTCAAAATCAATTAAAATTTTTAATAAAGAAAAAATGAATCTGAGCAGTTATTTTTCTTCAGATGGTTTTAATTACAGAACTATGCTAGTTATCTGTTTCATCTTGAGGAGTTTAGTTGGCTTGTTTTTGTTTTGTTTTGATTTTTTTTGAGGAACTTATCAGTATTAAGGTGCTAAATTTATATGTGCAGAGATATGTGCAATGTTTTTGTTTGTTTGTTTTACCACCTTTTATTATACCAATTTGAAACTTATAAAATTTCTAGGGCCATTATTTTACATAAAAATCAGAAAATGAGTATATTAATGTATTCAGAACAATCTAGATTGCGGAAAGCTCTATAGTGCAAAATCCGAGTTTCTTAAATGAATAAAGTACAAAGAGAAAAAGAGAGAAGGAAAGATACTTACTAATAAAAAGAAACTAAAAAAAAGTCAAATGATATATGCACATTATTAGAATTTAAATTTAAATATGCTTTGAAAAAATAAACATTTATGAGTAATCAGAAGCATTAAAAAATGACTAGCTATTTTATAATATTTTAAAAATAGTTTAAAATTCTTTAGGAGATAATGTTACCATTAAATTGTTTTAAAAATTGAAAGATACACCTTGTTATAAATTTGAAAAGTTAATATAATTAAGATTTTTATTATGGACAAGTTAATCTGTAAATCAATGCAATGTTAATCAAAATTACATTAGTGTTTTCCCTATGGAATCTGACAAAACTTTTCAGAGAGATATACACTTAAAAAGTTACAAATAAAATATTATAATGGATCACATTTGTTACAAAACAGTCCAGTGAGAAAAATAAATAGCATAAAATAGTCCTGTGAGGAAGAGTGAAAAGTAAATAAAGATAGAAATGGAATAAGATTAGGCATGACTTTATTATTATTGAAACCAGGTTCTGCTGTTCTTCTCTCTACACTTTCTATTATGAATATCCATTGTAAAATATTGTCATAACAAATATTTAATAAAAACTTCAAAATAGGTTTTCAATAATTTATCAAAACTAGCTACTTAAACTATCATAATAAAATGACACAGATCTGAATAAAATTGTAGACAACTCAAATTTTATACAATACATGTGGGATGCAGATAGACTGGAGCTTAAGGAAAATGCATACATTAAAAAAGATTAACAATGAATGAGCTAAACATTATTTTAAAGAAACTAGTAAAAGAGTAGTAGAAACTGGCCATTACCATCAACAACAAATCAAATGGTTGAAAGTCAATAATGGAGAACAGAAATTGTTAAAATGCAAAAACACAGACAGCAAGATGGCGGCATAAGGTAAACACCGTAAATGCAGCCATAAACAACTATTTCAGAATATCCACGAAAAAAAAACATGGACACCACTCACAACCACAGGAAGGCTGGCTGAGTGAAAATCCTACAACTAGAAAGAATCTGAGACTCGGAGGAGTGGCGGAAGCAAAGTACAGAGGTACGGAGGCGCGCGCACGGGGCTCGGGGAGAGGGCTGGCACCGGAGGACGCAGTTCTTTTCCAAAACGGAGAGAGCCACAAGTTCCCAGTGGCTCTGAGCTCCAGTTCCAGGTGAGTTTCTGAGGACCCAGACACCCAGAGAAGGGGGACTGACTGGCACCGGGAGGAAATCCAAAGCGAGTTTCTCTCAGCGTTGCTTGAAGCAATTACCGTGGGACACAGAGACTCTGTGTCTCTTAGAACAGGGCTGAGAAGTGCCATAGCTATTTGCTCTGCCCTGCCCTGCAAACTCCCCGAAGCCCCGCCCCGCCCAAGCTGCGTCAGAGGCTTTTGCATATAAAAGACTGAGTAGCCTAAGGCAAAGGCTAAATCTACACCTCCTTAAAGATACAAGAGCCAGCCTCACCCAGAGGCCAGAGTGGGACCATACTAAACAAAACTCAGATCCACAAGGAACACACTTGGGGCAGATGCAGTGAGCACAAAAGCCCCACTGAAACAACTCTTGCCCCATAAGGGTGTCTCCAGCACAGAAGTTCTCCCACTGTAGACATAACTGACTTTCATAACCAAGTGGCTTAGAGGTTAATTCCTCTCGGTAATCACCTAACTCAGAAAGGGAAGCAGCCAAAATGCAGAAACAAAGAAACAGGTCACAAATGACAGAAATGGAGGAAAGAAAATGACAGGATATAGAGTTCAAAACCACGGTTATTAGGTTTTTCAAGAATTTTCTAGAGACTGCCGATAAATTTAGTGAGATCCTCAATGAATCTAATGAGACTCTCAAGGATATGATAAAGGACCAACTAGGAATTAAGCATACATTGACTGAAATAAAGAATAATATACAGAGATTCAACAGCAGACGAGAGGATCGCAAGAATCAAGTCAGAGATATGAAATATGAAGAAGCAAAACCCACCCAGCCAGAAAAGCAAAAAGAAAAAAGAAAAAGGGTCAAAAAGTATGAAGATAGTGTAAAGAGTCTCTGGGACAACTTCAAACGCACCAACATTAGAATTATAGGGGTGCCAGAAGAAGAGAAAGAGCAAGATATTGAAAACCTATTTGAAGAAATAATGACAGAAAACTTCCCCCAACTGGTGAAAGAAATAGACTTCCAAGTCCAGGAAGTGCAGAGAACCCCAAACAAAAGGAACCGAAGGAGGACCACACCAAGACATATCATAATTAAAATGCCAAGAGCAAAAGACAAGGAGAGAATCTTAAAAGCTGCAAGAGAAAAGCAGTTAGTTACCTACAAGGGGGCACCCACACAACTGTCAGCTGATTTCTCAACAGAAACTTTGCAGGCCAGAAGGGAATGGCAAGAAATATTCAAAGTGATGAATAGCAAGAACCTACAGCCAAAATTACTTTACCCAGCAAAGCTATCGTTCAGAATTGAGGGTCGGATAAAGAGCTTCACAGACAAGGAAAAGCTAAAAGAGTTCATCACCACCCAACCAATATTATATGAAATGCTGAAAGGTATCCTTTGAGAAGAGGAAGAAGAAAAAGGAAAGTAAAAATTATGAACAACAAATACATATCTATCAACAAGTGAATCTAAGAATCAAGTGAATAAAAAATCTGATGAACAAAATAAACCGGTGAACAGAATAGAATCAGAGGCATAGAAATGGAGTGGACGGACAATTTTCGGGGGTTAAGGGTGTTGGGGGTGCGTGAAGAGAATGGACAATAATTGTACACCTATGGATGAGGACAGTGCGGGGGGCAAGGACAGAAGGTGGGGTGGGAAATGGGAGGAGGGGAGCTATGGGGGAAAAAAGAGGAACAACTGTAATAATCTGAACAATAAAGATAAATAAAAAATAAAAATTAAAAAAAAATGCAAAAACAATTGTATGTAGCCAAAAAATGATTCTTAAAATTCATATGAAAATCTATGGCAAGATCTAGGAAGAAAAAAAATGAGAAAGACACAAATAACATTATAAAAAATAGCGCAACATTTTTAAATGAATATAATATTAAAGTATTTTATGCAAAAACATTTGAAAGAATTCTAGAAAGATACAAATTATCTTAATTACCTCATTAAGAAAGAAAAACTCTATACAGGCCCATATTCTTTTTCTATGGACAGATTTTATTGTATTTACATTTTACTGAACCTTAGGGAACAAATAATCAATGGCATATAAAAGCTGTTCCAGAAAAATTTAAATACGGAGATATTTATGTCTTATTTTATGAAACTAGAATAGCATATAAATAATAAACTAAAATTACAGACCACTATCACTTATAACAAATGATGCAAACATGCTAAATAAAATACTAACAAAATGAACCCAAAAATAAACATTTAAAATGTATTGTAAATAAGTTCAGTTTATCTCAGGAATGCAATGTGTTTTTTTATTTAAAAAGTTTTGATAAAATAACCACTTAATAATTGTAGCAACGAAAGGTATAGGATGCCAGAAATAGATATAACAAAAGGGATATATGACTTTTTATAAAGAAAATAAATTGAGACATACTTTGGTTACCAATTGAAAAATACAATATAATGAAAATGTTTGTCTTATACCCACTAATGAAAATTATAATACTTTCACAGAACTTTAATTTTCACTAAAATTAATATGAAAGATTGTAGAAAATAGCCAAGATGGTTTTGAAGAAAAGCAAGTGCTTGATATAAAGTCTTTATAAAATTAGAGTAATTAAAACATCCCAGAACAAAAAGATGCTTAAATAAGAAATAATTCCAAAAAATATAAAAGTCATAAATCTACTACATTAAAATTTAAAACTTGATTATATTAAATTTAGATAACATTGAAATTAATATTAATACCTAAATACCATAAATAAGTGAAAATAAAATTTATTTAACCACATAATGGGAGAATATACTGATGATGCATAAAACAGAGAAATAATTATTATTGAGAATATATAAAAAATTCCTACAAATAAGTGAGAAAAAAACAGCAGAATTGAAGAATGGACAAAGATATAGATAGGCAACGTGAGAATATGAAAACAAATGGCTACCAAGTATATGAAAAGATACTCAACATTACTAATGATCAGGCAAAAAAGAATTTAAAACAGAAAGGAACTAGTATTTCACACTTACCACTTTGGAAATTTTTAAAAATATGTATTTATGTGTGTGTGTGAGAGAGAGAGAGTCAGAATCCACTGGAAGTAAGAAAATTGGGATTTCCATCCTGCTGATGTAATCAGGGGTATGCTAGTAGATGTCTGAAAACTGGCTCTCCAGGGAAATAAAAAACCCAGCTAGTAGCATCGGCTACTCAATTTGCTCTTACGTCTACATTTCAGATGTGCCTATTTCAAGCTACGGATAGGAGATGCCACTACTGAAAACAGAGTTGAGGAGAGATGAGTACAATCAGAACCTAAATTAGAACAATAAGACCTAAAACCTAATGTTTGAATTTTAAGTATATGCCATTGATAAACCATAGTTTATAGGAACCGGGGAGAAAAATGTTGGAATTAATCTAAATAAATAAATCTTATCATCTAAATAATCTAAATAGTATCATCATAAATCAATATTACATTTTCATTATAATACTGTACAGCAGTTGAAATGAATACACTGGATATACCTAAAGCTATGCACACAATCCTCACAAACATGACTTTAGGTGAACAAATAAAATGGCAATGGGACAGCAGGAATGTAAATTTTATAAAAGCCAAGTCTAGTATTATTGATAATAAAATATGAAAACATGGGATGAGAAAGACACGCCTGCTTCTTCCTCGTGGCTACCTCCAAAGAGAGAGGGAGGAGGGAGGAAGGAGACAGAGGCTTCACTTTATTTCTTTTCATGAAATACAGAAAAGATCTGCAGCCCATGTGGCGAAACTGATGTCGGATCAGGGGAGAGGCCATGTGGCTGCTGGTTGCATCATTCCTTCTTTCCTGTGTGTTTGAAATATATTTGGGAGAATAATCCTCTTTAGCCTGAAGATACTTCGGTCTCCTGTGATGACAGCAGGAAGTGTGTAGACAAGGGCAGTTTGTGTAAACACATAGTCACATTCAGTAGCACATGACAGCGTGTGTGAAGGCCCTCAAAGGGACAGGGGTCACCTGGGGGAACAGGGAGTTTTGTATTCCATAAACTCTATATCTAGTTCCCAGAGCTGGAATGTCTCCTGTGAGATTTTGTGGCCCTCAATCCGTGGCGTCGCTCAGCTCATAAACGGTGATAGGGCATATATGTAAGTGATATGTCTGCTTTCATCATGCACAAGAACAGGGGAGGCCAAAAGGAGCCACCTAAGAATACCATGGATGTCAACTGTGAACCAGCACAGAGAAGGTGGCAGAAGTCAGGTAAGGCACAATTGCGCTGTTAACTACTGCATTCATTTCCTTTCTTTATGTTGACCAGCTTCTCTGAACTGAATTGTTCTGTAACCCAGGCACCCGCCATTTATTTCGAGGGACTACCTACCTAAGAAAGGCAGAATAAAAATATCCATTTAAAGTTGAGCCATCAGTGCATAGATGGCCATTCAGAAACGAGAAATTTTATAGACACCAGAATGTTCGTTTTAGGATTCAGAGCTCAGTGATGACACTCTGAGCCCCAGAGTGATTTCGTGACTTACCAGTCAGCAACAGTGGAAGAACATCTGAGAACCCAATAATGTGCAAGTTCAGTGACCTTCATGTACTTCAAGAAATCTTTTCATTACAAAATTTCAAGCAAGATGATTTGGGATTCTCTCTTCCACTCTCCCTCTTATCCCAAGCTCAAAAAAAGTAAATCTTGAAAACCCCATAGGAACTGGATTACTGAAGACACTAGCTCTTTAATTATGATGTGCAGTGAGCTGCTTTTACCCTTCACTTACCTCTGAAGTTGGATTGCCTGGTATCTTTGAATGCTCCCTGACAGGTCCCTGTGATTTGTATCAGCTCACAAAATTAAAAAGAAATGCAGACTTGCAGGTCTAATTTGCCAGAATCCTTAAGATCTCTTTTATCATGCCCTGCTGCTGGATGGAGAGCTGCATTCTCTTTAGTGGCAATCTGCTCTAATCATTTTTTATTCAGGTGGCAGGCAGGGTTCAGGGACAACATGAAAGAAAGTGATTGTGTCTTCGTGTGGCTTAAACCACATCACTCAGGCAATTTTGATCCTTTTTTATTTAGCCACATTTAAACAGGTTTCTCTTACAGCGTAAGAGACCAGACCACTGCACAGGATCTAAATAAGGTGCATCAGGAAACAGTATGGCATTTGGAGTCTGAAGTAGCTCCCTTCTAGATGTGTGCGACCTTGGGTTTCTAAGTCTCTCTGAATCCTCATTTTCCCAGATACAAAATGAGAAATAAAAATGTAGTCATCACTGGATTATTGTAAAGAGAAAATGAGCTTTGAGAATAGTATAGAAAAGTGCATTATGTTCTGTTTTTAATTTTATTTTTTGCTTTATATCTTTTAAAGTGTTACACTACTCTAAGTACCCTATATCCATTTTATATGTGAAATTTTTAAACTTGCCATCTTGTTTAGAAATCAGTTAAAAACAAGACACTCTAAAAATTCCCCAGTAAATATTTAACTGTGCACAGCTGAAATGCAGACATAAGGCCAAATTGTGTAGTAAGCAATGATCTACTCTCCACAGGCTTTCTTTTTAAAATTTATTTCAGAGAGAGAAAGGGAGAGGGAGAGAGAGAGGGAGAGAGAGAGAGAGAGAGAGAGAGAGAGAGAGAGAGAGAGAGAGATATCAATGATGAGATAGAATCATCTCTCGAGTGCCTCTTGCACACCCCCTACTGGGGATTAAGTCCACAGCCCAGTCATGTACCCTGACTGGGAATTGAACCATGTGGCTCAGAGTCAACCACTGAGTCACACCACCCAAGCAATCCACAGGCTTTAATAGAAGACTAATTTGTTTAAATTATGACATTTATAGGAAGTCTATTTCCCTCCGCTTGTCTTTATCTGTTTTCTTAGTTATATATTTCAGTGTCCATTGTTTTGTTAGGCTCTATGCTAAATGCCAAGGATAGTATTTAATGAGACCTAACCATTGTCTTCAGTGTGCTTAGGGTATACTCAAGGAGACAGAGAGGGACCAAAAGTGTAAATGTGGAGATATCCATACCCTCCCTCCCTCTTTCCTCCATTCCATCTCCCCAACTGAAGACTCTTACTTGCTAGTCACCTTCCCATCTTTTAGTAAAAGCAAAAGAAATCCAAATAATGAAGAGAAGCTAGGTTAATCATCATAAAAAGGCCTGTGTTACAAATGAAGAAAATGGAAGAAAAAAAATTGTGGAGTTTTGGGAGAGAGTGCTTGGGAAAAGAGAGAAGGAGATAGCAAAGAGACTAACTTGGTTCTGCATTTGTTATCCCTATTGCTTTAAGAATCTCTCATGCATGAGAAAGATATTAAAAGTGAGAGATATTTCTAAAGACATTGTTTTAGCATTGTTGGTTTTTTACTTTAAATATACCTACTGGTACCCCTGGTATTTTTGCAAGAAAGTATTTGTTGCTCTCAACAATTATCTTTGAAAAAAGCATTACTCTTCAGATACTGGGCCATATAGACCCCCACTTATAATCCCGACCCAAAGGTAAATGAGCAATTACAAGAAGATGAACAAGTGATTTCATAGGGGAGATACAAGGTATTGCAGCATACGATAGGGAAGTCATCTAATGGCTCAAGGAAGGATTCTCAGAGAAATCATATCTAAGCTGGGATCTGAAGCATGAAATATCCACATGAACTTAGACATGGTGGGGATCAGGCAATAGAGTTAAGAGAACAGTAAGATTACAACAAGCTAAACATTATTTACAATGGCCTAAATAGGGTATGGGAATAAAGGGAAACATATCCTTGTACATGGCATTTTCTTTAAAATATTTCTCAGCTATGATCTGAAATGTAACTTGGAGTTTTCTTTAAAAAGTCCTCTTTACACCTGTGGAATTTTTGTCTTCTCAGTGACATTGCAATTTCAGTGCCTTGTGTGATGTCTTCCACCTCACCTAGGTTTATCTGTGGTGCCCAGGGCTATATAGTTCTTGGGGTAGGCTCATGAAACAATAAGACAAGTTATTACATATTATACCTACTATGAGCCAGACGCTACACATATATCATCTTCAATCTTTACAAAAACTCCAAAAGGTAAGACTTTATTTGCCTTAGTTAAGGATGAATAAACCAAAGTTCAAGTTGCTCATTAATTTGCAAAAGAAAATGCATCAAATGGTGACAGAAGCTCCACTGTTTTTTACTATACCAGTCTGCTTTCAACAGCTATAAAAACTTGCAGTCTCCATTTAGCTGTGGGGTTCATTACAAATGTGAGCCTTTTTCCCCCAAGCCCACACCTAAACACTCACCCAGTGCTTTGTGTTTTGCTAGTTGACTTGGACACTCATTTAGTAAGAGTAAGGGCATCTTAGGAGTTGGAAAAACTTTGTCACTCATTCATGCATTTTGTGACCTTGAAAAATAGTACTTTAATTTTTCTAAGACTTTGCCCCTTACTGGAAAATAGAAATTGAGTGTGTACTTTTCTCATGGGTTGTGATTAGAATTACATGTGCTTACTTAGGAGAAGAGTGAATATACCTGACATATAGTCAGCCATCAATGTATTTTGAATTCCCTTTATAGAGTTTATTTTTTAATAAATGATCTTTTTATTTTTTAATTTATATTTATTGTTGAAAGTATTACAGATATCCTCTTGTTTACCCCTTATTAAGTTTTTTAACCTCAACTCTATGCTAAACTCTCAAACTCAGACTATTTTTATCTCCTTTTATAGGAAAGTTTTGCCCCCATTATTACACCCACAGTTTGCCATTTAAAATGGCTCTTGATAGCCCCAACCCGTTTGGCCCGGTAGATAGAGTGTCAGAACTCTGGACTTAAAGGCTCCAGGTTCGATTCCGGTCAAGGGCATGTACCTTGGTTGCAGGCACATCCCCAGTAGGGAGTGTGCAGGAGGCAGGTGATCGATGTTTCTCTCTCATTGATGTTTCTAACTCTCTATCCCTCTCCCTTCCTCTCTGTAGAAAATCAATAAAATATATTTAAAAAAAAAATAAAATGGCTCTTGATTCTTAACAAAGTACCAACTGGTTAGGCATGTGTATGACATGTGCTTGACTATACATGAAAATAATATAATATAAAATAAAATAAAAACATATTCAAAATTCCCCTATCTCTCACTTTCTGAATGAAAACACCTTTGTTCTCCCAAGACCCCTATGGTGGAAATAATCAAAAGATTATTGCTGACACTTAGAATTTATGTCCCTTTACACAGGAGGTGACTACAACTCCACTAGAGGCTTGATTCAGCTCTGAATCCCCATTGTCTCCTCCTTTCACCCAGTAAATTATCAAAGGGTCAGTAAAGGGAAGAAGGAAACATAAAGAGAACATTGTACCTTTAAGAAACATCTCCCTGCCAGCGCCTTGCAGGCAGATGATTTTGATCTGAAGAGTGTGCTGTCTCAGAAGAATGCAGGATGCAGAGCAAACATCCCAGTAAATAACATGCGAATTGTCCCTCTGTTCCCTGAGCACCAAGCTCATAGGCCAGGCACGTCTCTCTCAGGATGCTCCAGAGGAACCGCCAAGTCTAGCAGAGCCATATCGCAGATGAATTAGAGAATCTTTCTCTTCCTGCTGACTGAGCTCTTTCAGTCTGTGACAAGACCAAGTGGAAGATGCCTTGTGGGGCTGAGGGTTGGTGCAGAATGACAGTAAATGGCAACATGACTCAGGGACAGAATGACAGGTATTTTTGTCCTGGCAAAACTTCCCAGAGGAGGCATATGTGCACACCCCAGTGGGGACTCCAAAATTCAGGAAGTAGAATTAAAAGTTAGGTTTGTCAAAAGATAAGAAAATGTTTAGGAGGTGTTAGGTCAGTTTTCCTGGAAGCAGAGCGTGAGATGGCAATTCCAGTGCATATACTTTATTGAGGAAAGGCTCTCAGGAGAGGAGGAATCAGGAAAGCAGAGTGTGGCAGGGGAAGAGTTGAGCAAGGATGTTGTCTTCTCTGGAGATTAACCTCAGCCTCAGTGCACATTGTACACTAGCGATCCCAAATTTATATCTGCAATTCGTACTTCCACCCTGATATCCAGACTCATGCAGCCAACCGCCTACTAGATGTTCCAAAGGAAATCCAGGTGAGTGATAGCACTCTTGCTTGAAAGACACTGACACAGATATGCTCCCAATGCCTGTCAATTCCTTGACTTCTTTTCCTTCAGGAATCCTGTCCACTACCCCCCACCACCTCAGCCATTCACATCCATCCATGGCCACACCCCACACATTATTGACATGACCTTCATGACCTCCATCTCAAGGATCTCTCGCTCCCTTTTCTGGTCATTCTCTCTAACTAGCCCTGCTCCAACATTCTTTGACCCCTTGGTCAATATCTGTACTCCATTGTTCCTACTACCTATTCACTGTCTAAAAATTCCACATGACTTTGCATTTCTTTATGTGGTTTAAATTCTAGCATCAATCATGATAATTGCTCCCATGGATATACTTTCAACTCCTTTGTTTCTTTCTTGCCTTGACCTATTCACTTGGCAAAACTCCAGCCATAATTAAATTAGATTCTCCACCTAGTCATCTTATATACCCATTTAGCTGAGCACAGCTGGCCTTTATGGTTGCCTAGCAATAATGTCCTACTTGACTAGTCCATTTACTCTCCTGTTCTCTTAAGCATCTTTTTCATGCTTTCTCCTCTCTTCTCAAGCTTTCAATACACTTTCCTATTCTCACATCGGATGATTTATCTTCTTGTTTCAGTAAGAATAGAAGCATTCAAAAGAGAACTTGCACAAACTCTCACCATCCCATTTACTTACTTGTCCATGCCCTTTAATTCTATTTTCCCCTCTGTTACTCTGTAATGCTTAGATTTTCAAGGAGGGCTAAATCATACCCTTATGTCCTATATCCCATCCCCTGAAAAAAATTGAGGGAATTATATTCCTTTTCTCTTGCTTCATCAACTTTTTCCTCTCTATCATTCATCATAGTACACCAATATGCTGTTAGTTCCTCTAAATGAAAAACAAAACTTTCCACCCATCCCCCTTCTTCTCTTCCCTTTACAGTTAAACTCCTTTCAAAAGTGTCCAATACTCTATGCTCATTTCTCATTCTCTTAAACCTACTCTAATAAGGCTTTTTCTGTACTTCCCACCAAGGTCAAAATTCTCTTGTCAATGTAGCAGTAACCTCCACAGTGCCAATCCTATGGTGGTCCCTTGGCAGGTATTAGACAACACATCGCATAGCTGATCATTCACTCTCCTTGCAACCCGCTCTTCACGTAGCTTCCACGACTTTACACATTTAAGGTTCTTCTGCTCTGTTATTGGCAGCTCCTTCTTAGCCTCTTGAACTTGTTTCCTCACCTCTCTCCAATCTCCTAACATTGGAGAATCATAAGGCTCAGGTTTTGCGCCTCTTCTCTATCCCTCTCCGCTTGCTCTCTAGCAACCCCATTTAGCCTCTTTGTTTTAAACACACCTTTATACTCATTATCCTAAGTGTACATCTACAGTTAGTACTTCTACCCTTGAACTCCAGACTCATACAGTCGGCTGCCTCATGGACTGTCCACCTGGATAGCTAATAACTACCTTACACCTCATATGTCAAAAACTGTCCTCCTGATGTTCCTCTAATCTCCAGCCCTGCTCCTCTCCGATGACTTCCCATCTCAGTAATGCAAAGCCCATCCTTCCAGTTGCTCGGACCAAATATTTGGTATCATTTCTGACCCTCCTGTTTTGCTCACATCTCAAACCTATGCCATTAGCAAATTCTGTTGGCTCTAACTTCAAAACAGCCCCAAACCACACCATTTCTCACCATAGCCTGTACTTTCTAACTAGCCCAGGGCATCATCATCTCTTAGCTAGATTCATTTCATAGCTTGCTAACTGATTTCTAAGAATTTTATGGTGAGCCCTTTTGTCTGTCCTCAACAGAGGTGACAGCTTTTTCTGATTTTTAAATAAATCAGATCATGTCACATCTATGCTTAAAGCCCTCCAGTGGACCCCATTGTCTCTGGAGTTGAAACCAATGTCATAACAACGGAAGACTTTGGTCAATTTTTTTAAAAAAAA